>CM051264.1:33122641-33127641 GCA_027921565.1 Artemia sinica
CTTTTTGCATGACCCTCGCACTTAGCCGTGTGTCTGAGTGACTGTGCCGCAATCTATAGCTATAGGTGTGAAGATGGTATCATTAGTCTCTCAATTCTGTTTCTGCATGTCTCTCACACAGTAATCGTGTGTCTGAGCAACTTTTCTGCCATCTATAGCTATAGGTGTGAAGATGGCAACTGTAGTCTCACGATTCTGTGAAATGTTGTATGATCCATTTGATGCTAAGAAGTACCTGTTTAGTTGAATTTGTTCTATGCAAAATTACTTTTTTTATTGATTTTTGATACTCGGACAACAAGTAATGGTGTTATGAGTGTCCTGGCAGTATCTATGTCTCTGAAAATTACTTTTCTGACATCTCTGACTTTTTAATAAGCATTCTAAACGTATAACTTGCTAACGTACCCTAAAAATAGTGGTAATATAACAAAGTAATGTATAAAATATTTCTATTGAAATACCAACATGAAGAATATTAACATATAAATATGTTACATACATTATTATACATTATTAATATATAGAAAAACGTTGGACATTTTGAATCTGTTCCATAAAATAATTCATCATGTTCTCTCTTGATACTGTAGCCACTCTCTTCTCTTACTTCGTAACCAGTACAATAATTATTTGAGTCATAGGCAATTTTTACTGAAATGTCACCTACAGGTTCAAAATACGTTTCATCTTTGGTATTATTAGGTTCGTTGGGTATAAGATCAATAATAGTAATAATGTTCACTTGCTCCTTATTTTTTCATCAATTTATCTTTATATTCATCAGTGATATTGTCTGCCAATGTCCTTCTTATTTTGCTGGTGACTTCACTGTCTATTCTCACATTGTGTTTACACAGGTAACAGTTGTGGTACGTAGACAAAATATGATTTATTACATTAGTACAGCAGTTGGCTTTTCTTTTCCCCTTCGCTTTCATTATAATAGTAATCCCAGAACAATGGGAATAAGATCTATCAATAGGCAACGTGTTACCAGAACCATTAGCAAGAAGATGCCCATCTTCATCCACTATTATTTTTATACTGGCATTCTCTTTTAGCGCTATCATATTTGGTGCTCTCACTCTCGCATATCCACCTTGAGCAATATTGAATAGTTCCGCTAGTCCAAGGAAATTTATTTTTTCGCTGTCATGACAACGCACACGTACATTTCCAATAATATCTCCATTAATGCTTGTTTCATAGTTCAAATATCGATATTTGTCAGCATTCAACACAACGATGATTTTATCATGTGTACACACTTTCTTTGAATAGTTCATTTTCACTTTTTTCTATATATGATGCAAGGTGCTTATCCAGCCAATATGTGAAAATTACTGATTTAATACATACATAAAACTAGGTGATGTCGATAACCTGACATAGAGCACCACTGAGACAGCCGCATAGTGTTTATGAGCAACCATAAAGTATCATTGATACAGCCGAATAAATAAATACTCATAAATAAATACAAACCTATTTTTATTTGTATCTAGATCAATTTCTCAGATTCCATCTTAATATTTGTAGCCCACAAAAGATGTTAATATAGAATTTAATCACTCTGATACTTAGATTTTGCCAATTTTATCCTACGTAACCGACAAAAAGTGATGAGGATGAATTTGATCACTCTGATACATAGATTATGTCAATGTTGTCCTATGTGTCCTTCAAAATATGTTGATAAAGAGTGTGTCTGGGCGGGTGTTTACTTGTCCCAATGCCTGTCTTTGTCAGTTTGTATGTCTGAATCTATGTATTTGTATATTTTTCTCACTCTGTTTGCTTGTTTGTCTGGATTGGTGTGTCAGTTTGTATGTTTGTATGTCGGAATATATGTATTTGTTTGTGTTTTTATCTTTTTCACTCTCTTTGCCCATGTGTCTGGGCTGGTGTTTGCATGTCACAGTGCCTGTCTCTGTCGGTTTACATGTCTGAATCTATATATTTGTACGTGGTTTTGCCTCTCTAACTCTCTTTGCCTCTGTGTGTATGGTCGGGTGCTTGCTTATCCCAATGCCTGTCTTTCTTGGATGGTATGTCTGAATCTATGTGTTTGTATGCATTTTTTGTCTCTTACTCTCTTTGCCTGTGAGTCTGGGCGGGTGTCTCACTCTCTTTGCCTAGCATATCTGGGCGGGTGTTTGCCTGTCCCAATGCCTGTCTTTGTCGGCTTGTATGTCTGAATCTATGTATTTGTATATTTTTCTCACTCTGTTTGCTTGTTTGTCTGGGTTGCTTTGACAGTTTGTATGTTTATATGTCGGAATCTATGTATTTGTATGTGTTTTTTGTCTCTCTCTCACTCTCTGTGCCTATGTGTCTGGGTTAGTGTTTGCATGTCACAGTGCCTGTCTCTGTCAGTGTGTATGTCTGAATCTATATATTTGTATGTGTTTTTTTCTCTCTTATTCTCTTTGTCTGTGTGTCTGGGAGGGTGTTTGCTTATCCCAGTTCTTGTCTTTCTCGATTTTTATGTCTGGATCTATGTGTTTGTATACATTTTTTGTCTCTCACTCTCTTTGCCTGTGTGTCTGGACGGGTGTTTGCTTGTCCCATTACCTGTTTTTGTCGGTTTTTATGTCTGAATCTATGTATTTGTATGTGTTTCTCACTCTCGTTGCCTGTTTGTCTGGGCTGGTGTTTCAGTTTATATGTTTGTATGTTGGAATCTATGTATTTGTATGTGTTTTTGTCTCTCTCACTCTCTTAGCCTGTGTCTGGGCTGGTGTTTGCATGTCACAGTGCCTGTCTCTGTCGGTTTTTATGTCTGAACCTATGTATTGGTATGTGTCTCTCCCTCTTTTTGCCTGTGTGTGTGTCTGGGCTGGTGTTAGCTTATCCAAATGCCTGTCTTTCTCGGTTTGTATGTCTGAATCTATGTGCTTGCATTTGTAAGTGTTTTTGTCTTTCTCGCTCTCTTAGTCTATGTGTCTGGGATGGTTTGTATGTCTGAATCTATGTATTTGTATGTGTCTCTCCCTCTTTTTGCCTGTGTGTGTCTGGGCTTGTGTTAGCTTATCCCAACGCCTGTCTTTCTCGGTTTTTATATCTGAATCTATGTGTTTGTATTCATTTTTTGTCTCTTAATCTCTTTGCATGTGTGTCTGAGCGGGTGTTTCCTTGTCCCACTGCCTGTCTTTTGTGGTTTTTATGTCTGAATCTATGTATTTGTATATGTTTCTCACTCTCTTTGTCTGTTTGTCTAGGTTGGTGTGTTAGTTTGTTTGTTTTTATGTCGGAATCTATGTATTTGTATGTGTTTTTATCTCTCTCACTCTCTTTGCTTATGTGTCAGGGCTGGTGTTTGCATGTCACATTGCCTGTCACTGTCGGTTTGTATGTCTGAAATGTATGTCGGTTTGTATTTATTTCTGACGGAAGTACACTGGGTTTCCTTGGGGCAAAATCAGAAAAAAGTCTATTTTTAGTGCCTTACCATTATAGCACTGTCACTCGCGTGCGCAGGCAGGATGATGGTTCTATACCAACCCCGTGCCTTAGCCCTGTGCCCCAGCAGCATTTAATTTCTTTAATTAATTTAATTTAAAGAAGCACATTTAATTTATCTTTTTATGGATACAACGTGTTTTGTTGAACTTAGAATAGAACTTATTGACAGAAAAGCCTTTGGGCTATGACTACACTAACGAAAACTTTCATGTAAAGATAAGTTGGCATTACTGATAAACGTAATTAACAGGGAACCTCCCTAATAAAGTAAAAATCTCTCTGTGTTCCACATCTATACACAAGAAACGTTATATTTGTATATAATAATATATACGTATATAATACGTTAAAACGTAATAATAAATATATGCAAGAAACGTTGGATGTACGTTTATGTATTTTTGTCTCTCTCACTCTCTTTGCCTGTTTGTCTGGGTGGGTGTTCTGAATCTATGTGTTTGTAGGTATTTTTGTTTCTCACTCTCTTTGCCTGTGTGTCTAGGAAGGTGTTTTCTGAATCTATGTATATGTATGTGTTTCTAACTCTCTTTGCCTGTTTGTCTGGGTTGCTATGTCAGTTTGTATGTTTGTATGTTAGGAAAATTGCTGGAGAAAAATTTTCAGCAATTTTTAACAACATACACCCTTTTAAAAATTTGGACAAAAATAGTAGTATTTAATTTAGTTTCATACCTCCTCTAGTTGACCTGAAATAGAAAACTTGATACCATTCGCAAAAAAAAAATATGTTTACTTTCTTTAATAGATTCGATACACTTACACTATTTAGACTTGGTTAAGTTTTAAGAGTATGTCTGAATCTATGTATATGTATGTGTCTCTCGCCCTTTTTGGCTGTGTGTGTCGGGGCTGGTGTTAGCTTATCCCAATGCCTGTCTTTCTCGGTTTGTATGTCTGAATCTATGTGCTTGCATTTGTAAGTGTTTTTATCTTTCTCGCTCTCTTAGCCTATGTGTCTGGGATGGTGTTTGCATGTCACAGTGCCTGTCTTTGTCGGTTTGTATGTCTGAATCTATGTATTTGTATGTGTCTCTCCCTCTTTTTGCCTGTGTGTGTCTGGGCTGGTGTTAGCTTATCCCAATGCCTGTCTTTCTCGGTTTTTATATCTGAATCTATATGTTTGTATGCAATTTTTGTCTCTTAATCTCTTTGCATGTGTGTCTGAGCGGGTGTTTCCTTGTCCCACTGCCTGTCTTTGGTGGTTTTTTATGTCTGAATCTATGTATTTGTATATGTTTCTCACTCTCTTTGTCTGTATGTCTAGGCTGGTGTGTTAGATTGTTTGTTTTTATGTCGGAATCTATGTATTTGTATATGTTTTTATCTCTCTCACTCTCTTTGCTTATGTGTCAGGGCTGGTGTTTGCATGTCACATTGCCTGTCACTGTCGGTTTGTATGTCTGAAATGTATGTCGGTTTGTATTCATTTCTGACGGAAGTACACTGGGTTTCCTTGGGGCAAAATCAGAAAAAGTCTATTTTTAATGCCTTACCATTATAGCACTGTCACT
>CM051264.1:33130141-33215141 GCA_027921565.1 Artemia sinica
GTGTGTGTGTGTGTGTGTGTGTGTGTGTGTGTGTGTGGTGTGTGTGTGTGTGTGTGTGTGTGTGTGTGTGTGTGTGTGTGTGTGTGTGTGTGGTGTGTGTGTGTGTGTGTGTGTGTGTGTGGTGTGTGTGGTGTGTGTGTGTGTGTGTGTGTGTGTGTGTGTGTGTGTGTGTTGTGTGTGTGTGTGTGTGTGTGTGTGTGTGTGTGTGTGTGTGTGTGTGTGTGTGGTGTGTGTGTGTGTGGTGTGTGTGTGTGTGTGTGGTGTGTGTGTGTGTGTGTGTGTGTGTGGTGTGTGTGTGTGTGTGTGTGTGTGTGTGTGTGTGTGTGTGGTGTGTGTGTGTGTGTGTGTGTGTGTGTGTGTGTGTGTGTGTGTGGTGTGTGTGTGTGTGTGTGTGTGTGTGTGTGTGTGTGTGTGTGTGGTGTGTGTGTGTGTGTGTGTGTGTGTGTGTGTGGTGTGTGTGTGTGTGTGTGTGTGTGTGTGTGTGTGTGTGTGTGTGTGTGTGTGTGTGTGGTGTGTGTGTGTGTGTGTGTGTGTGGTGTGTGTGTGTGTGTGTGTGTGTGTGTGTGTGTGTGTGTGTGTGTGTGTGTGTGTGTGTGTGTGGTGTGTGTGTGTGTGTGTGTGTGTGTGTGTGGTGTGTGTGTGTGTGTGTGTGTGTGTGTGTGTGTGTGTGTGTGTGTGTGTGTGTGTGGTGTGTGTGTGTGTGTGTGTGTGTGTGTGTGTGTGTGTGTGTGTGTGTGTGTGTGTGTGTGTGTGTGTGTGTGTGTGTGTGTGTGTGTGTGTGTGTGTGTGTGTGTGGTGTGTGTGTGTGTGTGTGTGTGTGTGTGTGTGTGTGTGTGTGGTGTGTGTGTGTGTGTGTGTGTGTGTGTGTGTGTGTGTGTGTGTGTGTGTGTGTGTGTGTGTGTGTGTGTGTGTGGTGTGTGTGTGTGTGTGTGTGTGTGTGTGTGTGGTGTGTGTGTGTGTGTGTGTGTGTGTTGTGTGTGTGTGTGTGTGGTGTGTGTGTGTGTGTGTGTGTGTGTGTGTGTGTGTGTGTGTGTGTGTGTGTGGTGTGTGTGTGTGTGTGTGTGTGTGTGTGTGTGTGTGTGTGTGTGTGTGTGTGTGTGTGTGTGTGTGTGTGTGTGTGTGTGTGTGTGTGTGTGTGTGTGTGTGTGTGTGTGTGTGTGTGTGTGTGTGTGTGTGTTGTGTGTGTGTGTGTGTGTGTGTGTGTGTGTGTGTGTGTGTGTGTGTGTGTGTGTGTGTGTGTGTGTGTGTGTGTGTGTGTGTGTGTGTGTGTGTGTGTGTGTGTGTGTGTGTGTGTGTGTGTGTGTGTGTGTGTGTGTGTGTGTGTGGTGTGTGTGTGTGTGTGTGTGTGTGTGTGTGTGTGTGTGTGTGTGTGTGTGTGTGTGTGTGTGTGTGTGTGTGTGTGTGTGTGTGTGTGTGTGTGTGTGTGTGTGTGTGTGTGTGTGTGGTGTGTGTGTGTGTGTGTGTGTGTGTGTGTGTGTGTGTGTGTGTGTGTGTGTGGTGTGTGTGTGTGTGTGTGTGTGTGTGTGTGTGTGTGTGTGTGTGTGTGTGTGTGTGTGTGTGTGTGTGGTGTGTGTGTGTGTGGTGTGTGTGTGTGTATGTGTGGTGTGTGTGTGTGTGTGTGTGTGTGTGTGTGTGTGTGTGTGTGTGTGTGTGTGTGTGTGTGTGTGTGTGTGTGTGTGTGGTGTGTGTGTGTGTGTGTGTGTGTGTGTGTGTGTGGTGTGTGTGTGTGTGTGTGTGTGTGTGTGTGTGTGTGTGTGTGTGTGTGTGTGTGGTGTGTGTGTGTGTGTGTGTGTGTGTGTGTGTGTGTGTGTGTGTGTGTGTGTGTGTGTGTGTGTGTGTGGTGTGTGTGTGTGTGTGTGTGTGTGGTGTGTGTGTGTGTGTGTGTGTGTGTGTGGTGTGTGTGTGTGTGTGTGTGTGTGTGTGTGTGTGTGTGTGTGTGTGTGTGTGTGTGTGTGTGTGTGTGTGTGTGTGTGTGTGTGGTGTGTGTGTGTGTGTGTGTGTGGTGTGTGTGTGTGTGTGTGTGTGTGTGTGTGTGTGTGTGTGTGTGTGTGTGTGTGTGTGTGTGTGTGTGTGTGGTGTGTGTGTGTGTGTGTGTGTGTGTGTGTGTGTGTGTGTGTGTGTGGTGTGTGTGTGTGTGTGTGTGTGTGTGTGTGTGTGTGTGTGTGTGTGTGTGTGTGTGTGTGTGTGTGTGTGTGTGTGTGTGTGTGTGTGTGTGTGTGGTGTGTGTGTGTGTGTGTGTGTGGTGTGTGTGTGTGTGTGTGTGTGTGGTGTGTGTGTGTGTGTGGTGTGTGTGTGTGTGTGTGTGTGTGTGTGTGTGTGTGTGTGTGTGTGTGTGTGTGTGTGTGTGTGTGTGTGTGTGTGTGTGTGTGTGTGTGTTGTGTGTGTGTGTGTGTGTGTGTGTGTGTGTGTGTGTGTGTGTGTGTGTGTGTGTGTGTGTGTGTGTGTGTGTGTCTGTGTATGTTCGTCTGTGTGGCTGTGTCTGTGTGAAGAATTGTCTTAAATATTATTTATATGTATCTATTCCAAAGATGCTTCAGATACCTTAATAAAATAAGTTATAAAAAAGTAATACTTGTAACAAAAATAAATTCATTAAAATATACATGAAGAATTATTTTGAATATTACTTAACTGTGTCTATTCTATAGATGCTTCAGATACCAGAATAAACGGAAATTAAAAACAGCTCTACTTGTAACAAAACTAAATAAATAAAAATACATGCAAAGAATTATCTTAAATATTAATTACATGTATCTATTCTAAAGATACTTCAGATACCTTTAGAAAATAAATTAAAAAACGACTACTTATAAAAAAAATAAATTAATTAAAATATACATATAGAATTATCTTAAATATTACTTAACTATATTTATTCTAAAGATGCTTCAGATACTAGAATAAAAGGAAATTAAAAACAGCTCTACTTGTAACAGAAATAAATAAATTGAAATATATATGAATAATTATCTTAGATATTACTTACATGTATCTATTCTAAAGTTGCTTCATATATCTTAATAAAATAAATTAAAAAACGACTACTTATAACGACAATAAACACATTAAAATATACATGAAGAATTATCTTAAATATTACTTAACTGTATCTATTCTAAAGATGCTTCTGATACCTTAATAAAAGTAAATTAAAAACATCTCTACTTGTAACAAAAACAAACAAATTAAAATATATGCTAAGAATTATCTTAAATAATACTTACATGTATCTATTCTAAAGATGCTTCATATACCTTAATAAAATAAATTGAAACCAAACGACTACTTGTAACAAAAATAAATAAATTAAATATATGTGAAGAAATATCTTAAATATTACTTACATGTATCTATTTTAAAGATGCTTCAGATGCCTTAATCAAATAAATTTAAAAAACGACTACTTGTAACAAAAATAAACAAATTAAAATATATGCTAAGAATTATCTTAAATAATACTTACATGTATCTATTCTAAAGATGCTTCATATACCTTAATAAAATAACTTTAAAAAAAACGACTACTTGTAAAATAAATAAATACAGTTAAATATACATGAAGAATTATCTTAAATATTACTTAACTGTATCTATTCTAAAGATGCCTCAGATACCAGAATAAATGGAAATTATATAAAGAAGTTATAATCAGGAAACATTTAGGCCATGGGGAATTTTCAAAATGATAGCATTCTAAATTGTCATAGTTGATAATGTTAAGCAAAAAATTGTCAGAATAGAACGTTTAATCGTTCGCTGTCCAACTCTCAAAATATGAGGTCTGAACGACGTTCTGGTATCTTTTTCCTTGCACGTTTATAACTCTTAATGGAGCCTCTATATTGAAAATTGGAGCTTGTGTATTCAAAACGACCATAACCTAGAAGTTCTAACTTTTTCCTGTCCAAAAAATCCATAAAATTTCTCAATCTGTTTCGTCCAAATAATTCCCTTAAATGTCTCAATCTGTTTCACCCAAAGAGTCCCCTAAAATGTCTCAATCTGTTTGGTCCAAATAATCCCCTAAAATGTCTCAATCTGTTTCACCCAAACAATCCTCTAAAATGTCTCAATCTATTTCACCCAAACAATCCCCTAAAATGTCTCAATCTGTTTGGTCCAAATAATCCCCTAAAATGTCTCAATCTGTTTCGCCCAAATAATCTCTCTCAATCTCTCTCAATCTGCTTCGTACAGATAATCCCCTAAAATGTCTCAATCTGTTTTGCCAAATAATTCCTAATTTCTGCGACTCTAACAAATATAACATTAAAATATATGCGAAGATTCTTCTTTGACCCAGTGCCAAACTAACTGCCCTCATTTCAATTAATAACTTTATTTAATTTTTTTCCAACCCCTCTTAAAATTAAATCTTCGCCTAATGTCCTTCTGAACTCGATCTGCAAAAATAATTAAAAAAAATATTAAAAAAGGATTAAAATGAACAAAGTTTAAACCCTGTAGATTCATCTAAAATTTAATTTCTGTGTCTATAGTTCGTGCATTATTTAAGAACAAAGAACAATTCAACGTTCTTCAATTTCACGAACGTCTTCAATCAATATCGCATTTTCTACTTGTTTAAATTAGTCGGTCAAAAAATGTTTCGATAAGTATGATTTTTTAAAATGGTGATAATTTTCTTTTTAATAATGATTTTATTGCTGGATGTTTGCATGAACAGCTCAAGTGGAAGTGTCTAAGGCTAGTAAATAAAGAAGTCATAATCAGGAAAACATTTAGGCCATGGGGAACTTTTAAAATGATAACATTATAAATTGTCATATTTGATAATGTTAAGCAAAAAAGTGTCAGAATTGAAAGTTTAATTCGTTCGCTTGTCTAACTCTCAAAGATAAGGTCTGGAAGACGTTCTGATAACTTTTTTCTTGCACATTTATAACTCGTAATGGAGCCTCTATATTGAAAATTTAAACTTGTGTATTATAGCGACCACAACCTAGAAATTCTAACTTTTTCCTGTCTAAAATAATCCCTAAAATGTCTCAATCTGTTTCGCCCAAATAATCCTCTAAAATGTCTATATGTGTTTCGCCCAAATAATCCTCTAAAATGTCGCAATCTGTCTCAGCCAAATAATCCTCTAAAATTTCTCAATCTGTTTCACCCAAATAATCCTCTAAAATGTCTCAATCTGTTTCGCCGAAATAATCCTCTAAAATGTCTCAACCTGTTTCGCCCAAGTAATCCTCTAAAATGTCTTAATCTGTTTCGCCCAAATAATCCCCTAAAAGTAATTTCTGAACGTTCTTTTGTGTATGAACAACTGTGCACAGATACATTTAAATTCTAATGAAACTTATAGATTTTTCTATCATGAATTCTTACACAATCAAAGCTCTATAGGTTCGACGTAAATCTGGGCTGTATCAATTACACTTGGAAACATCTTAAATCTGGGCCAAAATTCCTGGAAGTCGGGTGCTGTCACTCCCGTTAGTATTTTAGCTCTCTGATTTGTCTAGAAAAAGGCGTGTGGCTGTGACGTCCCTCCGGTTAGTAATCAATATGGCTTTCCTACTTTGAATATCGGTCCATGACACTTTTTACTATATAACTTTTTACTATAAAATATAAATGGTTTTACTTTTATAACTTTAATAAACCAAATAATATTAACATTTTGATTACTAAATAACAGTATATGTATATTAAACTGACAATGCACATTCATTTTTATGTTTTCCAGTAAAGTGCAAATTATATTCTGACCTTGGGATGGCATAGGGGTTTTGAGCCCTACTCGTGTTATTTTCTGAATGTTTTGAGTTTGACTCGGTTATTTATTGTAATTTCTGTTCGTATTGAGCTTCATTCAATTATCGATGCTGATTTGTGGTAGTTTTACGCTTGGTAGATTATTTTTTTTTGCTCATTTTTGATTTAATGGGGCTCTTTACTTTTCTTTGAAAAACTTAATTTGTGGTAAAAGTTTTTTTAATTAATTTCTGTTTTTTTTATATTGACATAGTCTTTTCAGGGAAAAGAAAATAATTCTTTAAATCTTTTTTTAAGACTTTATAGTTTGGCCTGCTATTTGTATGCTGGAGAAAAATTTTCAGCAATTTTTAACAACATACACCCTTTTAAAAATTTGGAAAAAATAGTAGTGTTTAATTTAGTTTCATACCTCCTCTAGTTGACCTGAAATAGAAAACTTGATACCATTCGCAAAAAAAAAAAAATCTGTTTACTTTCTTTGATAGATTGGATACACTTACACTATTTAGATTTGGTTAAATTTTAAAAGCAGAAGTAGCCCCGAAAGTTTGAACAAAGTACCCTCAATCGTTCTTGGGATACTGCTGAGATGCCTTATTGGGAATTAGCATTAACACAGTGCATTTTGATTTAATCTTAAGGCAAGATTTAGTTTTTAAACATAAAGGTAAATGGGAGGGTGGTCGTGGGAGAGGGATTAGTTTCCCTCCAATCACTTTTGAGTATTAAAAAGGGCATCAGCCCTTATGGGCCCTTTTCGAAGTTCCTACGACAACTCCTTCGATAGATAGATAGATAGATATTTATTGCAAAACAAAAGCCTCTTTGGGCCATGGCAAAAACAAACACAGTTGCATATAAAGTCAAAACACATGATAATAACATATATAACAATAACTAAACATAGCCCATAGCAAATAAAAATAAAATAACATAACAATTGCAACACAAAAGCACACATAATACTATAAAACTAACTCACATAATTACACACAATGTCACACACAAAATAATAATAATAATGATAATAATAATCGTGTATTCAAAAGCCTTTCTACAGGGCCATATACACTATACATCAAATATAACAGGAAAGAAAAGGTAAAACTCCCTTCAGCATTTTTATTCCAAACCATAACAAATCTTCTTCATCACAATAAGTCATTTCTATACGAATAGTTCCTTTCGATACGAACTGCCCTGGTCTAAACAACAACAACAAAAACAAAACACATTATACCCATATCGATCTTTACTATAAAAATGTCAAGCCTTCCAATAAATTTCGACTATTAAAAAGTGCACAAGGCCTTTCGAATTCCAATCGAAAGAGCGCTTTTTGAGTTTCTACGACAACACTATCTATAAACACCTTATATGCCCCCAGGGCATAAATTACAACCCTTACCCTAAGGGCTGTGAGGGTGGTTGTCATCCTCTAAGACCTAATTTCCAGAACTTCCAACTACGTTCAACAAAATGGCTATCTCAAAATTTTGATTGGATGTGTCTAGGAAAATGGTGGGTGTGAGAGGGGCGTTAGTCGCTCTCCAATCACTTTCAACTATTAATAAAGGCACTAGCCCTTTCAATGTCCAATCAAATGGGTCCTTTTGAAGTTTCTACGACAACGCTTTCAATAAAAACCTTATATGCCCCAGGGGACAACTTACAACCCTTGCCCTGAGGGTTGTGAGGGGGGGGGGTTGTCATCCTCAAAGACCTAATTTCCAGAGCTTTCAGCTACGTTGAACAATATTGCTATTTCAAAATTTAGATTGGATGTGTTTGAGGAAAAGGTGGGTGTGAGAGGGGGGTTAGTTGCCCTCCAATCACTTTCGACCATTAAAAAGGGCACTAGCCCTTTGAATTTCCAATCGAAAGTGCCTTTTTTGAAGTTTTTACAACAACACTTTCTATAAAAACCTTATATGCCACCAGGGCATAACTTACAACCCTTGCCATGAGGGCTGCGGGGGAGTGTCCTCCTCAAAAACATAATTTCTATCTGAAAATTAACTACGCCAAACAATATGGCTATCTCAAAATTTTGATTGGATGTGTTTGGAAAAATGGTGGGTGTGGAAGGGGTGTTAGTTGCCTTCCAATCACTTTCGACTATTAACAAGGGCACAAGCCACTCCAATTTACAATCGAATGAGCCCTTTTCGAAATTTCGACGACAACTCCTTCGATACGAAGTGCCCTGGTCTAAGACCAAGAACCAAAAAAAATAATACATTGTGCCAACATCGTTCTTTACTTAGCATAGTTCTTTACATCGTTCTTTTACATAGGCAGCGCTATTGCGCTGCCTATGATAGGTATACTTTACATAGCCGTTATAAAATCAAAACGTGGTATCTATACAGGCAGGATGGTTTTTGAGTATCTTTACTCCTTCTGTAAAATGTTCTAAGGCATAGAAAACTGCATAAAGACATGTCTACATCTGTTATAATCTATGGAAGCAATAAATCTTTCTGTAATTGTGGTTTGAGTTTTATTTTCTTTTACGATTAAATGCATAATAATTAAATATATTACTGACTAATTAAACTGTTCCCTTTGCCAGGAATCCCTGTCGTTTAGAATTTAATGTATTTTGTTTCATTTTGCATGCAATTTAATTGCTCTTTTTATTTGAAAGTTTTTTCCTAAAAGTATTTAAAAAATAAACTTATCCCTATGAAAAAAATATCCTGAAATATATTCCCTGTCACCCAACTACCATTGCTATTTTGGCGTCTGCCCCCCTCCTGGAAAATTTTCTGCCAGTGCCCTTGACAACTACAAATAATACTACTACAACTACTAGAACTACAACTTCTACTACTACTACTACTACTACTACTACTGAACTACGTCAAACATACTAAGCACATTCAGGCTGTCTAAAAGCCGTATGAGCAGATTCTCAGGAAAGCCTTAAAGTATTAAGTTGAAACTTTCAGTACATGTTAGGAGGGATGTTGTCAAAAAGCACTCAATGTGCACTGCTATTACTGCTGCTACTACTACTGCCTCTACTAACACTGAGGCTAAGGGTATTCAGGAGAGACGTCAGGAAAAGTTTAGAGGGATGTTGAACAAAATCAAAACGCACTATGTGCAAGCAGGTTGTCAGAGCGGCGTATCAGCAATATCTCAGGAATAGCCAAGGTTACTAGGTTTAAACTTTCAGGCTGTGATAACGGTGTGTCAAACTAAAGTAAAGACATTGTGCAAATACTACTACTAAAACTCTTATTAGGAAAGTTTTTTTTTGAAAAAAGGATACTAGATCTCTAAGAGTTCTTCTGAATGAACCCTCTCTTAATAAAAACAACTATGGATTATCTATGTGACCATCTTTCTCTTGAGACGTAAGAAGTTTCATATCTACTCTAAAGTGGCTTCATGGCTCTCGTACATGTTGAATTTAATGCCATAATTTCCATCAAGATTACGCCGTGTTTTGGAAGAGCTCAACCGTTATTTTAAATTTATTAGTAGCTTTAAAAACATATGAACATATTTAGAACATATGACAAAATATGAATTTAATGTTCTATATTGAACAGGAAAAAATATATATTCAAAGTTGAGCGAAGCTATCGTTCTAAAGCACTAATATTAACGGGCTTAGTACAAAATATCTCCAGGAACAAAAGAAGATTATATTTAGAATTTTTTCCTCTCCCTTCCCCTCTATCATCCTCCTATGTATATTAAATGGGTCACAGAGAGTTGGAATATTTTGGCACAAAAAAGCACTTCGTGAGGCCTCAGGCACACTCCTTCTTCACAACCAGCCGTCCTTCTTAATAGCTGATACGCAAGCATAAATCACTGGCCATGATTTACAAAGTACAATCTTCCGAAATTTTTAGCTAATTTGAAGGTATGAATCAAAAATGCCCCCCTTTTCTATTTTTGAATTTATTATTATTATTATTATTTTATTACCCATTATTAAACATACAAAATGTTGTAAATGGAGTACAAGAAAAGAAAAAAAAAGAAAAATATCCGAAGAAAACTCAAATACAGAAAAACAAGATTAAGAACATTCCTACGACAAACAAAAAAGACAAATTTAAGCTATTGCGACATATAATGAAGAGAGGCTTGGTTCAAACGCCTTTGCAAATCGAACACGGCGATTCAGTACAGCTATAAGCGGGTCGGCTATACCATACTTCAGAGATATATTCGAATTCCTCATCCAAACTGGAAGACGAAGCAGATACTTGCCATATCTGTAGAAAATAGACCGAATATTGCGGCGATCAGACGAGGTAAATATTTTCCAAAACGGGGATAGGGCTAGCACATGTGGCAGAACAAAAGCATTATATACCCTTGCAAGTAGAAAACGGTTAAAGTGGCACTTCATTGAAACGAGAATTCCATAAGCTCTGCGTGTCTTTACAGCGAACAACGAAACAAGGCAATCGCGGGCTTCTTTAAGATCGCTACAAATTGGAAGGCCGAGGTACATAATCTTAGACGAAGACTTAATCGTATAAATTTCGAAAATAACATCAACTGGTATACTATCTTTAACACGGCTATTAAATACGAGAACATCACTCTTCTGGGGATTGGAAGAAAGACCTATGTTACCATACTCCTTACTCAAAACATGGAAAGTCTCTTCGATGCCTATAAGTGTTCTACTCGCGTTCAAAATGTCGTCGGCATAATCGATCAGCGAAACATTGAGACCTCTAAAGATACATGTAGACTGAACCGGTTCTTGCGATGAAATAATACTATTATTGAATAGCGGTGGTGAAGTAATTGCTCCTTGGCGTATTCCCTTCTCTACGGGTATAAGACTAGAAGATAGGGTTAAAGCATTAACACAAGGTACATTTACACGCGCTTTTAAATTACTATACATATTCCTCAGTGCGCGTATAATAGACTTATCCACGCCACGTTTCCGGGCCGACAACAATACCTGAGGGTGCACACTGGAATCAAAGGCGCGGTTGACATCGCGACCGGCAAAATACAAAGTCTCATTTGAATCATCGGCGTCAATCAACAAATTAGCAATCAAATAATGCGCGTGTTCTCTACTCATTTTCTTCGTGAAACCAAATTGGTTATCTGGCGTGTTACATGTAGCACTAAGCCTATTTACAACAAGCAATTCAAATAACTTGCACAGTATAGGCGCGACAGTTATCGGGCGGTAGGAAGAACACTCCCCCCCTGTCGTTTCCCTTCTTTAATACAGGAGTAATTACACCCGTGCAGAATAGGTCTGGAACAACCCCAGCATTAAAAATCATTTGGCACAGGAGACAAAGGTGCTCGAAAAGGTTCTGACTTCCCGCTTGCAGATGCAATCCGCACAGGTTATCTACCCCTCTCGACAACTTCTTCTTCAGTTTCGAGAGTGCCTCACTGACTGACGAATTAGAAACAACAAAACCAACTTCCCGTTCACATTCCGCAAGACTCGCATCCAGCTCAATAGAAAATTTATTTTCCAGATCAGCATTAGGTGATGAAAACTCGTGCGTAAAATATTTAACCCATTCACTCTCACTGGGAAGAACATCAACTGATTCTTTACGTTTCTTCTTTTTTAGGAATTTCCACATGCGATTGGGTTCTTGCTTTATATATTTACTATCACATTCAATAATCATAGCACGATGTATAGCGAGGGTTTTTGCGAATCTTCGCTTAGTATATAATCGGATGGAATTCACTATACCATGCCTTGGTCGGTCATTATCTATCCACATTCTTAACCAGAATTTCGCGTCCGTACACGCATTTACAAGATCCGAATTATCGGACCAGTGGGGTATTTTCGAGCCAATCTGAACACGACAAATCGGTACTGCAGCCTTTTCCGCACACTGCAGGGCATGAACTATTTCGCTACAGTATATATTGATCAGTACTTGTTTGACACTTGCTGCAACTGAAGAAGATTTATGAAGTAGATTGTAAGGGACGCGAATTTTGCTAAAATATCGTCACATACCTTCTGGTTCAAAGGGGTATTATTTTACCCCACATAACTTTCTGATGCCATTTTCTGCCACTGGGTAGATCCGGGTTATAGTTCGAAGATGTACTAGGTGGGAAAACATAACTAACTGATAAGTGGTCAGATGCGCTGATAGACGTATCCACATGTGACTGGCAAAGGGGAACTGGTTGATGAGAACACATTATAAAATCAAGAGATGAAGTTGCCCCAGAGTTATGCACATACGTGAAATCGAGATCATTTTCTATTATGTTTAGACCAGCGCATGTAGTCGAGAGTACTTGGGATCTAGGGCTTTCCGGATTCAACAAATCACAGTTCATATCTCCGGCAACAATGTACGACAAATCTTGGGTGCGACAATTTGCAATAGCGTTTGCTAATTTCCGACAAGCACTAACGAACTTGGAATATGATCTAGATGATTTGTAGTCCGTAGGCATATAAACTGAGAAGATTATTGTCCGTTCAACCTTGATCGCAATAAAATTATCGGAAACTTGGAAAACTGTCGCGCGTAAAGACTTTGAAGCAAGGATTGCGATACCACCTGACGGCCGGCCACTACCACTCGATTTCGCACCAACAGCAAAAAGATCGATTGAATCACCGATATTTAAAAGTTCAGTCCCTTCATTAATCAGGAAATGTTCTTGGAGACATACAATGTTATGATTGCGAATTAGGTTTTCGAGGATAGATAGTTTGTTGATTACATTTCCGTTAATGTTCCAAGTAATCAGACTTAATTCGCGAATCATTTCTTAACTGCAAGTAACTTTTGCGCTTCCGGACAGCTGAAACTACAACAAAGATGCTTGTCCGAACCACAGAGTGCACATTTGATCGGTTTGCTGCAAGGGTTGTCCTTAGTGCTACTGTGGTTATCCCCACATCTAGAACACTTGCCTTCGTTCTTGCAGAATTTGGCCGCGTGACCAAATGCTTGACAATTGAAACATCTCATTGGAAGAAACAGATATTCAGAGATTGGGATGCGTTCGTAATGAATCACTGGGGGTGATTTAATGGCATTTTCAAGATCCACTTTGGAAGAAAACTGAAGTTTGAACGACCTAGAATTACCCAACTGCAAAGCTCTCAAACAGTTCGGAATAATCTCGCAGAGTTCTTCATCGCTCATATCTGTAGGAACGTGACGTGCTATTCCGTAGAAATATGGTTGTTTCACTTTTGCCTGTAAACGATGGGCGACTTGCTCAATTTATAGCCCTTTCAACTATTTTCAAAGAAAAATATTATATCGAAACTTTCATCGGCTGTGTTTTGGGCCATGGGGGGGGGGTTGGTTAGAAAAAAAGGTCGTAAAAATTGGGCTGGTAGCCCTACAACAAATTCTGACTCTTAAAAGGGATATAAAACTGTAAATATCCCATTCCACTGACCCATTTCCGTTCCCAGTATATAGCAAACCTGGTATTCTGATAACTTGGATACACATAATGTCTTTTGATTTAGTTCTACCCTTCCCGGCAAGATGTAATTCACTCGCCTCCTCAGCATTCCCTAAAAGTAACCCCTAGCATTTGCCTAGAGTTGCCCTAAATACCTTAAGGCGTTCTTGAGGAATTGCAGATACGCCATTATAACAACATGGCAGCATATAGTGTCTGTTGATTTTTCTCACTACTTTACTGTGCATAAATCGTTAGGTCCCTTTTGGAGCTCTTAGTGCAAAAACATAATTTTTGTTTGAATTAGAATTAAAAATTGTTTAGCCACTTCTCCCTCCCCAACAAAAAATTTTATTTCCCTAGTCCCGCTCTCTCCTTTCTTTTCCATGCAGTAACTTGAAGTTTCAACTCCACCCCCAAGCTGTCCCAGAGTATTGTAATGTAAACCTCTGTTTACTTCTTTTTTGTATGCCCTTTTATATTGGCTGATGTAACGGTTTGCGTAAATTCGAAGATAGTCAGTAAACGTCGGTATATGTTCTTTATTAAATAACGTGAGAATACACATAGAGAAAATAAAGTAGCACAAGAACAACTAACTACGACGAAGGTGAAAGATGGACTGCCTTTAGAAGTGTATCAAGAGTATAACTTTCCTGGAACGGAAGTTCCAGCTAATGGTTGTTCGACCATGCCTGGGAACGAAAATTTTCCCACGACTAGCCTTAGTCCCAAAAGCCCCCCCCCCCCTGGACTGCTCTCGTTGACATAAGCATGGCCAAATCTCTAAGAAACGAGACACCAGGAAAAACCTTCTCGAAATTATGTCCCAAATACTTTACAGATTCTCCCCCCTGTTTTAAGTTAAATTTCCGAAATTTGGCTTATCCCCTTCTCATTAAACCCTCAAACTTTAATTGAATTCAAAACATTCAATACTCTTCCCAAATTATTCGCTTCTCACCTACTAACATTCTACAGCATAAACTAGTAAACAATTACATGATATAAACACTACAAAATACTTGGATAAGTAAACACTTACACAGTATAAACGAACCACACTAACAACAGTAGTCGGAAACTGGATATTTTAACACTTTACTTTTCTCTGTATACTTTAAAATAGACTTATTTCCCACACCCCTGAATTTGATGAGGACAAGGAAAGTTGGGATTATGTATAAACTTCGGATTAGGGCAAAATGAAGGACCGAGAAAGGCTAATTAATCCTGAAAATACCAGTGACAAATAAATGAAAGTGCACAAACTTATAAATAATGGAATAGATATGTCAACCATTGCAGTTTGATTGGCCTACCATGCTGCAGTGACGTCAAGATATTATTCTCAATAAAATCCTCGGGGTTTTTGTTGCTGCTCAACGCCTCAGTTTTGACCTATTTGGGTTTGTTGTACTAACTTGTGGTTCGACAAATGGCAGTACTGCTGATGATATCTCTACATTACTATTAGCGCTACGCATTAAAACCATCCCACGAGGCATCCTACATCCCGCGGGACCTCAGAAACAGCTCCCTTTCCATGGGTAGCCAAACGGCTCTGAGAGGCATCAATACCATCTCGCAGTGCATCAAAACCATCCCACGAGGCCTCCTACATCCCGCGGGACCTTAAGACCCGCTCCCTTTCCATGGGTAGCCAAACCGCCCTGCGAGGCATTAATACCATCTCGCAGTGCGTCAAAACCATCCCGAGAGGCATACTACATCCTGCAGGACCTCAAAACCAGCTCCCTTTCCATGGGTAGCCAAACTGCCCTATGAGGCAGCAATACCATCTCGCAGCTCATAAAAACGATCTCGCGAGGCATCCTACATCCCGTGGGACCTTAAAACCAGCTCCCTTTCCATGGGTAGCCAAACGGCTCTGAGAGGCATCAATACCATCTCGCAGTGCATCAAAACCATCCCACGAGGCCTCCTACATCCCGCGGGACCTTAAGACCCGCTCCCTTTCCATGGGTAGCTATACAGGCCTTTGACCTTTTTCCTATCACCATGGAGCATTGGGAACTGAATGTTATTATTTAGCTTGGCAGGTCACCCAAGATAGCATAGAACTTCTTCTTGGTGTCCCCCCAGACTGTAATTGAATTGTTTGCTATTGCTAGTTAAAATATCACTGGAATCTAACATTATTTGCTCTATTGGTTTAAATTGACCATTTAACTTAGTAGTAGAAATCTTTTGGGGTATAATTTTACTACAAACAAAATTGAACATTTAACTTAGTAGTAGAAATCTTTTGTGGTATAATTTTACTACCAACCATTTCCCCCAGTTTTTGACGGTTTACTCGTTTCCCGGAGTAGCACTTCTACGAGTATTCGCTCTTTCGAATTGGGCTCGAATATGTCCATATTTCTTACAAAAATAGCACTGTATATTTTCATAACGCGTATCCCTCTTTTCATAAAACCTACCATTACTGAAACAATTAAACGCTGGGTGACCTGGTTTCCCGCATGATCCGCATTTTTGATACCATTCCTTAATGCTGTGTCTCCCCCCACGAGTAAGACACTCTTTTCCTCTCTCATCACAATATCTATCACTACTATCACCGACTATCGTAAGTTACCCGACCATGAACACTTCCACGCCCACGACCTTGCAAACCTTCATCATTGAGTCCAAATTTGACCCTCGTCGGAGCAGATAGAAATTCATTGGAAAAAGAAGACGTCTCTCCTTCCCCCACTATCTGTTCTATCTGTTCATATCATTTAAACAAAACATTTCTGCACTATGCTCTAACAAATGCCGTTTGTAGGACGGTCTGATCCCCTCCTTGAATAAATTAAGAGCAAATCTTCCAATGACTACACCATCATCACTGGCTTCTAAGGACACCCTACATGACCTTTCTGATTTTTTCATCCTTCTATAGAATAGATATACCGTTTCATCCTTAAACTGAACCACGCCTACAAACTATGCAACCATTTTGCCAACTATTTTGCCTGGGGCATATGCTACAAGAAATGAATGTTTTAAACTTGACCAATTTATAATCGAGTTATCCAGATTGTCAAAAAAGGAGCGAAACAACCCATGGGCCAAAATTGACGCGGTCTGTAAAGCTCTTGGATCAGACCAATTTAACAACAACCGAAATTTTTGTAACTGCGAAACAAACTCAATTATTTTTTCACTTTCGGACTTTGTTAGTAGCGTTATTACTGAAAGAGGGTCGATTAGAGATCCTATTACTTGGGACTGTTGAGGCTGTTCTATTGGAGGATTAATTGGGGTGGTGTTCAGTGTAATTGGAGGGTTTGTTGGGACCCATGTCTTGATCTTTTGAAGGTAATCATAAAGTTCATCTTGATGGAAATCAGGATCATTTGAGTCAATTAAAAGAGGTGGAAATATGCCTTTTATCCCCCACTGTTTTACAAAATCAAAAGCAATCTTTTTGTTATATCCAGTTTCCACAGGATCAAGTATAGGAATAGAAACTGGAATATTGAGATCAAAATTCGAAAAATCAATTACTCTAAAAATTTAAATATTGGTTTTAAACACCGTTCTTTAATTACGGACCCTAGATTTTGGGCAATAAACTTCACTTCTAACAACAAGGGTCTAATAAAATTTACTGGGTTGTTTAACCATGTTAAATCACTTACGAAAGGTAGTCTGTCTCAAATCCAATTGCAGTTGGTCTCAATTAAATCACTAGCATCAAATAGAGTCACAATTGAGAATTATTATTCGATTATCGAATTCAAAATGTTAAATTTTGGTTGGAAACTGGCAAATGTAGATCACACGTCGACTGTATAAAATCAGGTAAAAAAAACACCAAACGTAGAATGGCTAAGTGAAGGTAGAAATCAATCGGATACTCTCAGTTGTAGAAATCTGAATTAGTAGGTAGAAGCTATCGCGAGGAAATCCATATTAGGCATTGTGTAACAGCCTATTTCAAAATTTTCATTTAAAAGAAAGTGTTTCTCAAGAAGGCACTTTGAATAGAAGAAAGTTCAATAGCTCGTAACATTTCGATGTCTTATTAATCAGTCTTTTGCAGTATTTGCAGCTCAATATCACAAGCAATTTTGGTAGCGGGCGAAATAGCTCTTCAATATGTTGCCAGTATTTAGCGTAAGATGTCGTCTTAAGTACTTATAACGGTCACTCAAATTTAACTTGGAGGTTTTCCCACTAGTGATATATGTTCCAATAGTTTTAACCGCCTGTCACCACTCTGT
The DNA here is from genome assembly GCA_027921565.1 of Artemia sinica. Classification (NCBI taxonomy): domain Eukaryota; kingdom Metazoa; phylum Arthropoda; class Branchiopoda; order Anostraca; family Artemiidae; genus Artemia; species Artemia sinica. Next base: position 33,147,547 of record CM051264.1, read on the forward strand.
AAACCTCTGTTTACTTCTTTTGTGTATGCCCTTTAATATTGGCTTATGTAACGGTTTACGTAAATTCGAAGATAGTCAGTAAACTTCGGCATACGGTTTTTATTAAATAACGTGAGAATACACACAGAGAAAATATGGTAGCACAAGAACAATTAACTACAACGAAGGCGAGAGATGGACTGCCTTTAGAAGTGTACCAAGAGTATAACTTTCCTGGAATGGAAGTTCCAGCTATTGGTTGTTCGACCATGCCTGGTCCCGTGGGAACGAACCCTTTCCCACGACTAGCCTTAGTCCCAAAAGCCCCCCCCTGGACAGCTCTCATTGACATATGCATGGCCAAATCTCTAAGAAACGAAACACCAGGAAAAGCCTTCTCGAATCTATGTTCCAAATACTTTACAGTAGACATGGTATTTAGATGAAATGGACAATCGTACTGTCTTTCTATTTCTGCCCCCTCTTCCCAAGTCAAAATCGAATACAACGCTACCCCACCTCCTTCCTACTTCAATACCTTGTCAAAGTTTCAACTCTATCTTTTAAGCTGCTCCCAAGACATTGTAGATAATTTTTAAAATAAGGTTTCCAGGGCATACTCTTTGGGAACACTGGGAATCTTGGCATATCGACCGATCTTCAAAAGCTCGCTCAAAATACAACTAATCAGAACGAAAAAAGCATTGGCCCATTCAAGGACTATTTCCCCCTCCCATTCCCATAACAAAATACTTGGTTCTTTTAACCCAGATAATGCTCCTTGAAATTTTCGAGCTAATAAGACATCCAGGATCAAAACTTCGATTTTTTCATTGAAAAACCTATTTTTAAAAGTGGCTATTTTGTATATTTTACGATCCTTGCGTCAGGGGTAGTATTGTTATGTCATCCCCAGAGAAAAATTTCTTGAATATTTTGATTATTCTTAAGAAAAAAGCTATCTCAAAACTTGGATCGAATGTCTATGGGGACTAGGAGTGTAGACAGCAAAAAAAGGCATGGGTGGGGGGCTGGTTACCTCTTCTTGGCTCTTAAAAGAAGCACTAGAACTTTAAAATGTTCAGTCGAATGAACCCCTTCTGAAGTTTCTACGACCGCACCTCCCATACGTAGTTACCTGGTAAAACAATAGTAATACATGAAAGCCATATCGCTCTTTACTTGGGCAGCGCTGCTTATGATATCAGCGCAACATGCTTAGGTGTCCTAGTTATTTGCTTAGCATATCTGTGAAACAAGATATGTCCTTTGAAAGAGGAGTCTATTTTTGAAGTATATTGCACATTGACTCAAACAATCAATAACAATAAAAAAATAGAGGTGGGATGCATCCAAGCCTTAGTTTAAAATATACATCTTGCGTTTTTACAGTTCCTATGCGTCTTAAAAAAATTAATTATATTCAAGTTCGTTTGGCGAAGGGTCGAGGATGACCGCAAGCCTTTTTCGTTTTGTGGTATTTTTTATCGCACAAGTTTACTTGTTTTTTATCTGTTGCTTACGTGTTATAGCTGCCACATCCAAGAAGTGAAGTTAAGTTAATCTTAATGAAATATACCAAAATATGATACAAATATTATACTTTAGTAACAAAATTATGGAAACTACAACAGAGAAATGCTCGAACTACTGTGGAATAACCCTACTGTCTGTCCCGGGAAAACTTTTCTCAATGGTCCTCCTAGATCAATGTCAAAATATCATTCGTAAAATCCGGCTACCAGAGCAAGCTGGTTTCATGTCGGACCGTTCAACCATCGAGCAGATTTTTACGATCCGACAAATCATTGAAAAAGCCACGGAGTTCCGACAAAAAGCTTTTTATTCCTTCGTCGACTTCCGTGCTGCGTTCGACTCAGTGGACCGAGAAGCTCTTTGGTGGATTCTAGAATCGACAGGCCTCCCTGAGAAATACTGCAGGCTCTTCAAAGCTCTTCACCATGGGACGGAGAGCTGTGTTCAAGTGACCGGCCGGCGCAGCCCGTTCTTCCAAATCACGACAGGAGTGCGCCAAGGATGTGCAGTGGCCCCAGAGCTCTTCAATGTCATCATAGACTACGTTATGACAAGGACTACTTCACGTCTCAGCTTTGGACTCAAGTTTGGAGATCGTGTCATTACAGATGCTGAGTTTGCCGATGACTTGGCCATTCTGGCGGACTCCATGGAGCAGTTGCTGGAAGCGCTTCGAATCCTACGAGAAGAGGCTGCAAAAGTAGGACTGCAGATAAACTGGACTAAAACGAAAATTATGGCCACAGACCCATCCTCCCCTGCTGCCAATCCTTCAGTTAGCCTGGATAGCACCACTAGCATCGAAGTTGTCCAAAGGTTCACCTACCTGGGTTCCATAATTTCTTCAGATGGCTCGCTTCTTTCTGACCTACAAGCGAGAATATCCAAAGCGTCTTCTGCCATGGGCAGACTGAACCATCACCTCTGGAAAAAACCAAACATCAGTCTCACAACGAAGCTGCGGATTTTCAACGCCCTCGTCGGCTCTTATGGTCTATGGAGCTGAGACGTGGCAAGCTTCAGCCGCAACCCTCAAGGCAATTGATGTCTTTCAGTCAAAGAGCCTGAGGAGGATCGAAGGTCTACGATGGTTTGACTTCGTCAGTAATGAGAAGCTGCTGCAGCTCACCAAGCAGTCTCGGTTTTCGACCCAAGCAGCCGAGTGAACACTACGATGGTTCGGACACCTACTTCGAATGCCTCCACACATACCTGCGAAAACGATCCATGACTTCAACCCTGTCAAAGCCGGATGGAAGCGACCTTGCGGCCGACCGAAGAAACGATGGTCCGACAGCCTGTCTGAGTTCCTGACGATGGCAAATATCAGGTTGAGCGATGTGCAAACGCTTGCCATGGACCGAAGTGATGGAGGAGGCGGACGTCACTCTCTACGCCGAGCAGCGCCCGGCAGGAGACATAAGTCAGGTAAGTCAAGTAAGTCAACAACAGAGAATTATGGAAAGCAGGCCTCCCAGAATGGATTATATTAAATATCTAACCTAACCATGTCTGTATGCTAAATATATAATTGAAATACACCTGCATAGTAGTTTATCTCACTGAGAATAAGCTAATTATCTCCGAATGCAGACAGAGAAACCGGTTTTACTCAGATCAAGATCAACAGTGTGGTTGCTATAACACGTAAGTACCCTTTATCTTTCATTAAACTAGTGTTTGTTTCATTAATCTTTCTATTACATACAGGCAGCTGTCAGGCTTCTAAACTTGGTCGAAATTTATAGTTAGTAAAGATTTATTACATGTCTAACTGTACTGTAATTGATTTTCTCTATACGAATAAACAAGAAATGACACTTGACATGCAAAAGGACTTTATTTAGTTACGCTGGTGTGAGACGAATTTAAATGAAATTTTCCCGAAGTGGGATACATTTGAATTACTGTGCTGAAATATGAAAGAGTTAATTAAGGCTTTAAATTTCAGTTACATTTTGTCTTTCACTTATTTAAATACAGTGGATGGGAATGTTGTATGATTACTGTATCCTTCAATTTTTCGCCACTTAAATTCCAGATTAAGACAATTTGTTGTGTAACTCTTGCTGCTACGTATTTTACTTTCCAAGAAAGGGCATTGTCATTTCCATGTGAATTTTGAATGCTGTTTTTCTATTTTAAACGCGTGGTAATATTTGCTCACTAAAGTTTTAGCTGTTCTTTATTTTTCTTAAGAAAAACTTTATTTTTGTGTGATTTTGTTTTAATTAATATTTTTTTAAGTACAGACTTGTCAAATTCCTAATCGCGACGGAAATTTATAGTCGGTCTAAATGTATTACTTGTCGAACAAGACTGGGAATAATTTCTTGTTTTTTTCATGAATGATGCTTAACATGCAAAAGGGGTTTATTTATGCAAAGTGATATAGGACGAAGTGAATTGGACTTTCTCTAATGGGATAAACATTGAATTAAAGTACTAAATACAAGAGAAGCAATTAGAACTTCAAGTTTAAACGACAATTTGAATTTCATTCATTCCAGTACTGCGGATTGAGACATTCTGCGTATACAGTAGCTCATGATTTTTGGATTGCTTCTATTCCAGAGTAGGATACTTTTCTTGTGGTTACACCTGTTACTAATTTAATTTTGAATAAAGAACGCTGTCATATCTAGGTGGCTTTTATTCTGAGTTCTTTATGCTTCTCTTCCGAATAATTTTCTGAAATCTGAATTCAGAAAATCTGAAATCATGTTCCTACAATGATAATTTGACAAACCGCATGCAATCCAAAACCAACTTAGTTCAGGGTTGCCAACTTTAGCTCTTTCGTGTTTTTTTCACTCTTTTCATCTCATCGCACCCTTTCACTCGAAGGAAGGGAAAATCACTCTTTTTGCCAATCTATAGCTAAAATCACTTTTTGCACTCTTTTACGGTATGATGATAGAGAAGGTTCTAGCAAAATAAAAAACTTCAAATTAAATCATTTGAGTGCAAAGGATACAACTGCTAGGCCCCGTTAAAGATAGGAATAGGGCCGCAATTAGTGACAAGGAAAAAACTAAAGCGAGATGGGCCTAACATTTTGAGAATTTGCTTAACCGAGATAGAGTTGTAGGGAAAGATATAGAGGAAAATGAAAAAGTTTGTGATACCTTGGATGTGAAAGAAGATTTGTTTTGTGAGGAAGAATTAGCAACGGTACTAAAAGGATTAAAAAATAATAGGGCTCCAGGTGCTGATAGGGTGGTAAATGAGTTTCTTAAATATGGTGGCTCTGAGGTTAGAAATAAGCTACTGAAGATTATGAATATGATTTTTGAAAAAGGGGAAGTACCTAGCGATTTTAGGAAAACCTTAATTAAGCCACTCTATAAGAAAGGTGATAAAAGTGAGTGTGGTAATTAGCGAGGCATTAGTCTGGTCTCTGTAGGTAGTAAATTACTTAGTAATATGATACTTTTTAGACTGAGAGATGCCGTAGACAAAGTTTTAAGAGAAGAACAGTGCGGTTTTAGAAAAGGTAGAGGATGTGTTGACCAAATTTTCACTCTTAGGCTAATAATTGAGAAGTGCCTGAGTTTTCAAACACCTTTGGTCTTCAGTTTCATAGATTATGAACAAGCGTTCGATTCTGTTGATAGAAGAGCTTTGGTAAAGGTTTTATCCTTGTATGGTATACCAGACAAATACATTAAAGTGATTAGTGCTATGTACGAGAATAATACTGCTGCGGTTAAGGTAGGAAGTGAGGTTAGCAGCTGGTTTTGTATTAAATCAGGAGTTAAGCAGGGTTGTGTTCTATCCCCCTTTATATGGATTATTTTGATGGACTTCGTTTTAAGGAGCACAGGAAAGGCAATGGGAGACCACGGAATCAAATGGGGAGGAAAAAGTCTCCTGGACCTGGATTATGCTGATGATTTAAGCATCCTAGATGAAAGTGTGAGCAAAATTAATGAAGTTTTAGAGGTTTTGCGAGTTCAGGGTGCTAGAATTGGTTTGAAAATTAATGTTAGGAAGACTAAGTCACTAAGGCTAGGAATAAGCGAAGATGAAAAGGTGACGTTGGGTAATGAAAAGATTGATGAGGTGGGCAGCTTCACTTACCTTGGTAGTATTATTAGTAAAGATGTTGGGAGCAGTGAAGATGTTAAAAGTAGAATAGCCAAGGCTCAGGGTGTTTTTTCACAGTTAAAAAAAGTTTGGAAGAATAGGAAGATAAGTCTGCAAACCAAGATTAGAATATTAGAAGCTACAGTGATAACAGTGGTCAAATATGGCTCTGAAGCATGGACGCTCCGAAAAGCGGATGAGAATTTTCTAGATGTTTTCCAGAGAAATTGCTTAAGGATTGTTCTGGGTATCCGGCTGACTGACCGTATTTCAAACAATAGGCTATACGAAAAATTTGGTTCAATACCGCTCTCTAGGGCTATAATGAAAGAAAGGTTGAGGTGGCTAGGGCACGTTGTGCGGATGAAGGATGACAGATTGCCGAAGATTGTTCTTTTCAACCAACCGTCCAGGGCTAAACGGAAAGCAGGTCGTCCCCGTCTGCGGTGGGATGACGTCATAAAGAAAGATTTAAAGGAAATGGGAACTTCGTGGGCGGGTGTAAAAAGGGAGGCTTTGAATAGATTGGGGTGGAGGAGGAGCGTAAGTAGCTGTGTTGGCCTCAGGCGGCTTGGTGCTGCGGTGAGTTGTTAGTAGTAGTAGTAGTAATAGATAAAACTGCTGGCCTTTACGATCTCTGTTATCTGTGCTTGTGCCTTGACCCAGTCGTCTTTCCAACATTTCCAACCAGTTAAGAAGAATTACATCAAAATTAAATTTACTTGTGGGAACGTGGAATGTGGAAATTCAGATTTAATAAAAGAAATCAAAGGCTGTTTGGCGCAACCGTTCTTCTTGAAAATGGAAAAGTGAGTATGTAGTAAGATGATAGAGAAGCAATGACCAAAACAAACCTTTTTAATGTCTACTCTGGAACCTAAGATTTTGTAATTTATTATTTAAACATTTTGCTTACTAGAAACTAAGATATTTCATTTCTTACATTTCTTATAGCTCATTTGATCGTTAGTTTTAGTTATTAATTTAGATATATGAATTATAACCTAAAGGAAATTTTGTGTTTAAAGAAGTAGACGATACATTCGTTTACCGTCGTTTAGACCGTTGAGACCTCCTAGTTTTTTTGGAAATGCTTTAAGGCAGCATATACAACAATGGAATATTTTGGCACAAAAATAAACCTTTTTTGTGGCAAGAAAAATATTCAGATTCACTTTAAGTTCTAACTATAAGCAAGTCAATTCTTATAGTGAGAAGAAGAACTGGAAGTAAATTGTGATTTATTGTTGTTTATGTGCTGGGAACTGCTCTTTGGAGACGTAATATAGAATTTGGTTTATTAACTTATTATTATTAATGAAGTTCTGTGTAGTTATTGATGGGTTCCGACTTCTCCTTGATCGGCGTTGCAGATGCATCGAAATGAAATATTATGTCACTTGTATCATTGAACATTTTTGTAAGCTATTGATGTTATTTTGACACAGTAGCAAATTTAAATACTTCTGTGTTGTTTAGATGAACTACCTAGAAATACTATTTTTACTGATTCCTATCATCTTAAATACCCCTTTCTTGAAATTCTTGTATCATTCACATATATTTATGTTCATTAATATACTCAAACTTAATACTCAACTAGTACGTTTGCAGAACAAGCAGTTATCCACTTTCTCTTGGACTTTGAAAAATTCTAATTTTATTATAAAAATGGAAAGAAATTTACAAGAAAAAGAAAGGAGGAGAAAAGGCAGTAGCCGCAGGCGAATTTTTTTTTAAACTTGCATTCTTTTGAGCGAGAATCACTCTTTTTGGGCCTTTACTCACACTCGCTGGAAACGTCTGCACTTGGCAACGCTGATCTAAATTCCATCTGAAGTGTAAACGAGGTGAACACTTAGCCAAGGGTTACATAACCCATTTGATAAACATTCCGTAGTCACAAATAAACGTAGTCACAGTTTCAAGTAGTTACAGGCGCAGTCGCAGTTGTAAGTAGTGGGATTGACAAATAATAGTAGTCGCAATTGCAGCCCGTCACAGCTATTGCAACCACTTTAGCAGTAGCAGTAGTAGTAGTAGTGCTGTAGTGGTCGTGAAAGTTTCAACTTAAGGTTAATTTCCCCTTTTCATTGGGACAGCCTCTTAGATGACAACGTCACAGTCCAGAAACTGCAACACAAGTAGAAATGGGGGTCCGACTCGTGACAGGACCACGTGGTCCTGTCAGCATTTTTAATGCTGACGGGACACCAAATAAGGGCATAGAGTCCCTAGGGGAGATGGATTTCTGAGAAATTGATTGGGTAATCAAAGTGTGTCAACAACAACAACAACATCGACCTTGACATTCGCTGAGAGCGTGCACTTACAACAACAACAACAACATCGACCTTGGAACACCTGTGCTGTCGACCTCAATTCACCTATCGTGAATCAATAATTCCCCTTAGAAACAACAAATTAATTTCCCCTTTCATGACAGATCAATCAATCAATGACATCATCTGTCAGACTTTAAAAATTTCCGCCTAGAAACGATTCTCCAGGAATAGATCCAAGTCATTAATGTCTTTGACTCGGAAACAACTCTTTGGAGTTCGACCAAAAGGATATTAATAGCCAAAGGCCATGGAAACAATTCTCCAAGAAACATCTTAGCGATGAATTGTTTTAGCGCGCGAAAGGGTTTCTTTTGTAATTTCAAATGTGAAAGCACAGGGATGCCAAACAAAAGGAACACGCTGAAATTACGTTTAGGGATTATTTGGGCGAAACTGGTTTAGACAGGTTATGGAACTATTTCGGCGAAACAGTTAGAGACATTTTAAAAGATGATTTTTGAAGAGATTTTAGAAGAGAATTTAATGGTGAAACTCTGTGGTCGTTATAATACACAATTTTCATTTGAACAGTGTTGTGAGGTCCTATAACCCAACCCCAAAGGGTTCCAATCCTCCTACCCCAACCCCGAAGGAAGCCCCCGGTCCTCAAAGGTCCCCCAAGCTCCCAAAGGGCCACCGGCGCCCCAAAGGCCTACCCAGACCTCCAAAGGCCATCCCCGGGCCCCCCCCCAAAGGCCCATCGAGCTCCCAAAGGACCAACGGGGTCCCAAAGGCCCTCCACCGGTCCCCAACTGCCCCCCTGGACCCCCAAAGGCCCTCACTGTGCCCCAAAGGCCCTCCATGTACCCCAAAGGCCCTCCCCCGGCCCCCAAAGGTCCCCCGGTCCCCAAAGGTCCACTGGGCTCCCAAAGGCCCTCCCCGGTCGCCAAAGGTCCCCCAGGGCTCTCAAAAGACCACTCAATCCTCAAGGGCCCCCGGATCCCCAAACGTCCTCCCTGGGTCCCCCCAAACAGTCCCCTCTCCATTTTTTTAATACTTTTTCATGGCTTTATTATATCTTTTCTGAACAAGTTCCATTCATAATGTCATTCCTAAACCCATTTTCCAACCTCAAAGAGTCCCCTCCCCAATTTGTAAATATTTTCTTGAATTTTTTAACATGGTATTTTTTAACTTTTTACGTTCCGACCTTTCTCAAAGAGTCAAATTTAAAGTTCTATTCCAAATATTTTCCCGGAACAAGAAAAGTCCCAAGACATAAAAAATTTAAAGTTCACTTCTAAATTTTTCCGTAGAAGATAGGAAAAGTTATACTATGATTGTGATTATTTTCTATGAAGATAAAAAATTTCACTTTAATTCTAAATTTTCTTAAATTCAGTTCTGACCATTCTCAAAGAGATGAAAAAATTTAAAGTTCTGTTCCAAATATTTCCCCGGAAGAAGAAAAGTTCAACTTCGATTCTGAATTTTCTCAATGAAAATGAAATAAGTTATTGATCAATTCTATTTTCCCAAAATAATATAAAATTTTCCACTTCAATTCAGATTTTTCTCAAAGAGATGAAAAAATTTAAAATATTGTTCCAAATTTTTCTTAGATGATAGAAAAGATCAAGTTCTAATCTGAATTTTACCTAAGAACACAATTCAATTCTAATTTCTCCAGAGAAAATAAAAAGCTTCCACTTCAGTTTTAAGTTTACCAAGACATAAAAAATTTAAAGTTCAGTTCTAAATTTTTCCTTAGAAGATAGGAATAGTTATGCTTTGATTGTGATTATTTTCTATGAAGATAAAAAGTTTCACTTTAATTCTAAATTTTCTTAAATTCAGTTCCGACCTTTCTCAAAGAGATGAAAAAATTTAAAGTTCTGTTCAATATATTTTCTCGGAAGAAGAAAAGTTCAACTTCGATTCTGAATTTTCTCATTGAAAATGAAATATGTTATTGATCAATTCTATTTCTCCAAAATAATATAAAAATTTTCCACTTCAGTTCAGATTTTTCTCAAAGAGATGAAAAATTTAAAATACTATTCCAAATTTTTCATAGAAGATAGAAAAGTTCAAGTTCTCTTCTGAATTTTACCAACAAACACAATTCAATTCTAATTTCTCCAGAGAAAATAAAAAGCTTCCACTTCAGTTTTAAGTTCACCAAGACATAAAAAATTTAAAGTTCTGTTCTAAATTTTTCTGTAGAAGATAGGAAAAGTTATACTATGATAGTGATTATTTTCCATGAAGATAAAAAGTTTCACTTTAATTCTAAATTTTCTTAAATTCAGTTCCGACTTTTCACATAGAGATGAAAAAAATTTAAAGTTCTGTTCCAAATTTTTCGTAGAATATTGGAAAAGTTATACTTTGTTCGTGAATATTCAAGTTCTCTTCTGAATTTTACCAAAGAACACAATTCAATTCTAATTTCTCCAGAGAAAATAAAAAGCTGCCACTTCAGTTTTAAGTTCGCCATGACATAAAAAATTTAAAGTTCAGTTCTAAATTTCTACATAGAAGATAGGAAAAGTTATACTATGATTGTGATTATTTTCTATGAAGATTAAAAGTTTCACTTCAATTTTAAATTTTCACAAAGAAGTGAAGAAAAGTTCAACTTCGATTCTGAATTTTCTCAATGAAAATGAAATAAGTTATTGATCATTTCTATTTTCCCAAAATAATATAAAAATTTTCCACTTCAGTTCAGATTTTTCTCAAACAGATGAAAAAATTTTAAATACTGTTCCAAATTTTTCATAGAAGATAGAAAAGTTCTTGTTCTCTTCTGGATTTTATCAAAGAACATAATTCATTTCTAATTTCTCCAGAGAAAATAAAAAGTTTCCATATCACTTTTAAGTTTACCAAGACATAAAAATTTAAAGTTCAATTCTAAATTTTTCCATAGAAGATAGGAAAATTTATACTATGATTGTGATTATTTTCCATGAAGATAAAAAGTTTCACTTTAATTCTAAATTTTCTTAAATTCAACTCCGACCTTTCTCAGAGATGAAAAAAATTAAAGTTCTGTTCCAAATATTTTCCCGGAAGAAGAAAATTTCAACTTCGATTCTGAATTTTCTCAATGAAAATGAAAAAGTTATTGATCAAATCTTTTTTCTCAAAAACAATATAAAAATTTCCACTTCAGTTCAAATTTTTTCTCAAAGAGATGAAGAAATTTAAAGTTCTGTTCCAAATTTTTCATAGAAGATAGGAAAAGTTATACTTTGATCGTGAATATTCGAGTTCTATTCTGAATTTTACTAAAGAACACATTTCAATTCTAATTTCCACAATAAAAAATTTAAAGTTCAATTCTAAATTTTTCGGTGGAAGATAGAAAAAGTAATACCATACGTGTGAATATTTTCCTGGAAGATAAAAAGTTCTAGTTCAATTTAAAATTTTCTCAACGAAGTGAAGAAGAATTCAAGTTCTCTTCTGAATTTTACCAAAGAACACAATTCATTTCTAATTTCACCAGAGAAAATAAAAATATTCCACTTCAGTTCCTTATTTCACAAAGACATAAAGAAATTTAAAGTTCAATTCTAAATTTTTCGGTGGAAGATAGAAAAAGTAATACCATACTTGTGAATATTTTCATGGAAGATAAAAAGTTCAAGTTCAATTTAAAATTTTCTCAACGAAGTGAAGGAGGGTTCAAGTTCTCTTCTGAATTTTCTCAATGAAAAAGAAATTAGTCATTGATCAGTTCTATTTTTCCAAATAATATAAAAATTTTCCACTTTAGTTCAGATCTGGCTCGAAGAGATGAAAAATTTAAAATACTGTTCCAAATTTTTCACTGAAGATAAAAAAGTTCAAGTTCTCTTCGGAATTTTACCAAAGAACGCAATTCAATTCTAATTTCTCCAGAGAAAATAAAAATCTTCCACTTCAGTTCTTTATTTCACAAAGACAAAGAAATTTAAAGTTGAATTCTAAATTTTTCGGTGGAAGATAGAAAAAGTAATACCATACTTGTGAATATTTTCCTGGAAGATAAAAAGTTCTAGTTCAATTTAAAATTTTCTCAACGAAGTGAAGAAAAGTTCAAGTTCTCTTCTGAACTTTACCAAAGAACACACTTCAATTCTAATTTCTCCAGAGAAAACAAAAATCTTCCACTTCAGTTCTTTATTTCACAAAGACATAAAGAAATTTAAAGTTCAATTCTAATTTTTCGGTGGAAGATAGAAAAAGTAATACCATACTTGTGAATATTTTCACGGAAGATAAAAAGTTCTAGTTCAATTTAAAATTTTCTCAACGAAGTCAAGGAAAGTTCAAGTTCTCTTCTGAACTTTACCAAAGAACACACTTCAATTCTAATTTCTCCAGAGAAAACAAAAATCTTCCACTTCAGTTCTTTATTTCACAAAGACATAAAGAAATTTAAAGTTCAATTCTAATTTTTCGGTGGAAGATAGAAAAAGCAATACCATACTTGTGATTATTTTCACGGAAGATAAAAAGTTCTAGTTCAATTTAAAATTTTTTCAACGAAGTGAAGAAGAATTCAAGTTCTCTTCTGAATTTTACCAAAGAACACAATTCATTTTTAATTTCACCAGAGAAAATAAAAATATTCCACTTCAGTTCTTTATTTCACAAAGACATAAAGAAATTTAAAGTTCAATTCTAAATTTTTCGGTGGAAGATAGAAAAAGTAATACCATACTTGTGAATATTTTCATGGAAGATAAAAAGTTCTAGTTCAATTTAAAATTTTCTCAACGAAGTGAAGGAAAGTTCAAGTTCTCTTCTGAATTTTCTCAATGAAAAAGAAATTAGTCATTGATCATTTCTATTTTTCCAAATAATATAAAAATTTTCCACTTTAGTTCAGATCTGGCTCGAAGACATGAAAAATTTAAAATACTGTTCCAAATTTTTCACTGAAGATAAAAAAGTTCAAGTTCTCTTCGGAATTTTACCAAACAACACAATTCAATTCTAATTTCTCCAGAGAAAATAAAAATCTTCCACTTCAGTTCTTTATTTCACAAAGACAAAGAAATTTAAAGTTCAATTCTAAATTTTTCGGTGGAAGATAGAAAAAGTAATACCATACTTGTGAATATTTTCCCGGAAGATAAAAAGTTCTAGTTCAATTTAAAATTTTCTCAACGAAGTGAAGAAAAGTTCAAGTTCTCTTCTGAACTTTACCAAAGAACACACTTCAATTCTAATTTTTCCAGAGAAAACAAAAATCTTCCACTTCAGTTCTTTATTTCACAAAGACATAAAGAAATTTATTGTTCAATTCTAATTTTTCGGTGGAAGATAGAAAAAGTAATACCATACTTGTGAATATTTTCACGGAAGATAAAAAGTTCTAGTTCAATTTAAAATTTTCTCAACGAAGTCAAGGAAAGTTCAAGTTCTCTTCTGAACTTTACCAAAGAACACACTTCAATTCTAATTTCTCCAGAGAAAACAAAAATCTTCCACTTCAGTTCTTTATTTCACAAAGACAAAGAAATTTAAAGTTCAATTCTAAATTTTTCGGTGGGAGATAGAAAAATTAATACCATACTTGTGAGACTAAAAATGAAGATATTTATGCAGAGTTTCAACTAGCTATGGCTAAGTTTGCTAAAGACAAGCTATTTTCTTGCGAAAACACACAAACTCAGAAAAAATGTTCAATGTTCCTTTAGTACCTACGCAATTAGACTAAAAATGAAGATATTTATGCAGAGTTTCAACTAGCTATGGCTAAGTTTGCTAAAGACAAGCTATTTTCGTGCGAAAACACACAAAATCAGAAAAAATGTTCAATGTTCCTTTAGTACCTATGCAATGAGGCTTAAATGAAGATATTTATGCAGAGTTTTAACTAGCTATGGCTAAGTTTGCTAAAGACAAGCTATTTTCTTGCAAAAACACACAAAATCAGAAGTAAAATGTTCAGTGTTCCTTTAGTACATACACAATTAGGCTAAAAATGAAGATATTTATGCACAGTTTCAACTAGCTATGGCTAAGTTTGCTAAAGACAAGCTATTTTCTTGCGAAAACACAAAAAATCAGAAAAAATGTTCAATGTTCCTTTAGTACCTACGCAATTAGGCTGAAATGAAGATATTTATGCAGAGTTTCAACTATCTATGGCTAAGTTTGCTAAAGACAAGCTATTTTCTTGCGAAAACACAAACAAAATCAGAAAAAATGTTCAATGTTCCTTTAGTACCTACGCAATTAGGCTTAAATGAAGATATTTATACAGAGTTTCAACTAACTATGGCTAAGTTTGCTAAAGACAAGCTATTTTCTTGTGAAAACACACAAAATCAGAAAAAATGATCAATGTTCCTTTAGTACCTACACAATTAGACTAAAAATGAAGATATTTATGCAGAGTTTCAACTAGCTATGGCTAAGTTTACTAAAGACAAGCTATTTTCTTGCGAAAACACACAAAATCAGAAAAAATGTTCAATGTTCCTTTAGTACCTACACAATTAGGCTTAAATGAAGATATTTATACAGAGTTTCAACTAGCTATGGCTAAGTTTGCTAAAGACAAGCTATTTTCTTGCGAAAACACACAAAATCAGAAAAAAAAATGTTCAATGTTCCTCTAGTACCTACGCAATTAGGCTTAAATGAAGATATTTATGCAGAGTTTCAACTAGCTATGGCTAAGTTTGCTAAAGACAAGCTATTTTCTTGCGAAAACACACAAAATCAGAAAAAAAAATGTTCAATGTTCCTCTAGTACCTACGCAATTAGGCTGAAATGAAGATATTTATGCAGAGTTTCAACTAGCTATGGCTAAGTTTGCTAAAGACAAGCTATTTTCTTGCGAAAACACGCAAAACCAGAAAAAATATTGTTAGGTTAGATTAAGTTAGGTTAGGTTAGCCTACGTACGCGCGCATATAGGTTAGGTTAGGTTAGGCTAGATTAAGTTAGGTTAGGTTAAGTTAGGTTAGGTTAGCCCACGTACGCTTCACTTAGGTTAGCTTAGGTTAGGTGAGAGACAGGCAAAAAGTTAGGTGTATGATTAGGTTAGGTTAGGTTGGATTAAGTTAGGTTAGGTTAGGTTAGGTTAGGTTAGGTTAGGTTAGGTTAGGTTAGGTTAGGTTAGGCTAGATTCAGTTAGGCTAGGTTAAGTTAGGTTAGGTTAGCCCACGTACGCTTCACTTAGGTTAGCTTAGGTTAGGTGAGAGACAGGCAAAAAGTTAGGTGTATGATTAGGTTAGGTTAGGTTGGATTAAGTTAGGTTAGGTTAAGTTAGGTTAGGTTAAGTTAGGTTAGGATAGGTTAGATTAAGCTAGGTTAGGCTAAGTTAGGTTAGGCTAGGTTAGCCTACGTACGCGCGCGTACGTAGGCTAACCTAGCCTAACCTAACTTAGCCTAACCTAGCTTAATCTAACCTATCCTAACCTAACTTAACCTAACCTAACTTAACCTAACCTAACTTAATCCAACCTAACCTAACCTAATCATACACCTAACTCTTTGCCTGTCTCTCACCTAACCTAAGCTAACCTAAGTGAAGCGTACGTAGCCTAACCTAACCTAACCTATATGCGCGCGTACGTAGGCTAACCTAACCTAACTTAATCTAACCTAACAATATTTTTTCTGGTTTTGCGTGTTTTCGCAAGAAAATAGCTTGTCTTTAGCAAACTTAGCCATAGCTAGTTGAAACTCTGCATAAATATCTTCATTTCAGCCTAATTGCGTAGGTACTAGAGGAACATTGAACATTTTTTCTGATTTTGTGTGTTTTCGCAAGAAAATAGCTTGTCTTTAGCAAACTTAGCCATAGCTAGTTGAAACTCTGCATAAATATCTTCATTTTAGCCTAATTGCGTAGGTACTAGAGGAACATTGAACATTTTTTTTTCTGATTTTGTGTGTTTTCGCAAGAAAATAGCTTGTCTTTAGCAAACTTAGCCATAGCTAGTTGAAACTCTGTATAAATATCTTCATTTAAGCCTAATTGTGTAGGTACTAAAGGAACATTGAACATTTTTTCTGATTTTGTGTGTTTTCGCAAGAAAATAGCTTGTCTTTAGTAAACTTAGCCATAGCTAGTTGAAACTCTGCATAAATATCTTCATTTTTAGTCTAATTGTGTAGGTACTAAAGGAACATTGATCATTTTTTCTGATTTTGTGTGTTTTCACAAGAAAATAGCTTGTCTTTAGCAAACTTAGCCATAGTTAGTTGAAACTCTGTATAAATATCTTCATTTAAGCCTAATTGCGTAGGTACTAAAGGAACATTGAACATTTTTTCTGATTTTGTTTGTGTTTTCGCAAGAAAATAGCTTGTCTTTAGCAAACTTAGCCACAGATAGTTGAAACTCTGCATAAATATCTTCATTTCAGCCTAATTGCGTAGGTACTAAAGGAACATTGAACATTTTTTCTGATTTTTTGTGTTTTCGCAAGAAAATAGCTTGTCTTTAGCAAACTTAGCCATAGCTAGTTGAAACTGTGCATAAATATCTTCATTTTTAGCCTAATTGTGTATGTACTAAAGGAACACTGAACATTTTACTTCTGATTTTGTGTGTTTTTGCAAGAAAATAGCTTGTCTTTAGCAAACTTAGCCATAGCTAGTTAAAACTCTGCATAAATATCTTCATTTAAGCCTCATTGCATAGGTACTAAAGGAACATTGAACATTTTTTCTGATTTTGTGTGTTTTCGCACGAAAATAGCTTGTCTTTAGCAAACTTAGCCATAGCTAGTTGAAACTCTGCATAAATATCTTCATTTTTAGTCTAATTGCGTAGGTACTAAAGGAACATTGAACATTTTTTCTGAGTTTGTGTGTTTTCGCAAGAAAATAGCTTGTCTTTAGCAAACTTAGCCATAGCTAGTTGAAACTCTGCATAAATATCTTCATTTTTAGTCTCACAAGTATGGTATTAATTTTTCTATCTCCCACCGAAAAATTTAGAATTGAACTTTAAATTTCTTTATGTCTTTGTGAAATAAAGAACTGAAGTGGAAGATTTTTGTTTTCTCTGGAGAAATTAGAATTGAAGTGTGTTCTTTGGTAAAGTTCAGAAGAGAACTTGAACTTCCCTTGACTTCGTTGAGAAAATTTTAAATTGAACTAGAACTTTTTATCTTCCGTGAAAATATTCACAAGTATGGTATTACTTTTTCTATCTTCCACCGAAAAATTAGAATTGAACAATAAATTTCTTTATGTCTTTGTGAAATAAAGAACTGAAGTGGAAGGTTTTTGTTTTCTCTGGAGAAATTAGAATTGAAGTGTGTTCTTTGGTAAAGTTCAGAAGAGAACTTGAACTTTTCTTCACTTCGTTGAGAAAATTTTAAATTGAACTAGAACTTTTTATCTTCCGGGAAAATATTCACAAGTATGGTATTACTTTTTCTATCTTCCACCGAAAAATTTAGAATTGAACTTTAAATTTCTTTGTCTTTGTGAAATAAAGAACTGAAGTGGAAGATTTTTATTTTCTCTGGAGAAATTAGAATTGAATTGTGTTCTTTGGTAAAATTCCGAAGAGAACTTGAACTTTTTTATCTTCAGTGAAAAATTTGGAACAGTATTTTAAATTTTTCATCTCTTAGAGCCAGATCTGAACTAAAGTGGAAAATTTTTATATTATTTGGAAAAATAGAAATGATCAATGACTAATTTCTTTTTCATTGAGAAAATTCAGAAGAGAACTTGAACTTTCCTTCACTTCGTTGAGAAAATTTTAAATTGAACTAGAACTTTTTATCTTCCATGAAAATATTCACAAGTATGGTATTACTTTTTCTATCTTCCACCGAAAAATTTAGAATTGAACTTTAAATTTCTTTATGTCTTTGTGAAATAAAGAACTGAAGTGGAATATTTTTATTTTCTCTGGTGAAATTAGAAATGAATTGTGTTCTTTGGTAAAATTCAGAAGAGAACTTGAATTCTTCTTCACTTCGTTGAGAAAATTTTAAATTGAACTAGAACTTTTTATCTTCCGTGAAAATAATCACAAGTATGGTATTACTTTTTCTATCTTCCACCGAAAAATTTAGAATTGAACTTTAAATTTCTTTATGTCTTTGTGAAATAAAGAACTGAAGTGGAAGATTTTTGTTTTCTCTGGAGAAATTAGAATTGAAGTGTGTTCTTTGGTAAAGTTCAGAAGAGAACTTGAACTTTCCTTGACTTCGTTGAGAAAATTTTAAATTGAACTAGAACTTTTTATCTTCCGTGAAAATATTCACAAGTATGGTATTACTTTTTCTATCTTCCACCGAAAAATTAGAATTGAACTTTAAATTTCTTTATGTCTTTGTGAAATAAAGAACTGAAGTGGAAGATTTTTGTTTTCTCTGGAGAAATTAGAATTGAAGTGTGTTCTTTGGTAAAGTTCAGAAGAGAACTTGAACTTTTCTTCACTTCATTGAGAAAATTTTAAATTGAACTAGAACTTTTTATCTTCCAGGAAAATATTCACAAGTATGGTATTACTTTTTCTATCTTCCACCGAAAAATTTAGAATTGAACTTTAAATTTCTTTGTCTTTGTGAAATAAAGAACTGAAGTGGAAGATTTTTATTTTCTCTGGAGAAATTAGAATTGAATTGTGTTCTTTGGTAAAATTCCGAAGAGAACTTGAACTTTTTTATCTTCAGTGAAAAATTTGGAACAGTATTTTAAATTTTTCATCTCTTCGAGCCAGATCTGAACTAAAGTGGAAAATTTTTATATTATTTGGAAAAATAGAAATGATCAATGACTAATTTCTTTTTCATTGAGAAAATTCAGAAGAGAACTTGAACTTTCCTTCACTTCGTTGAGAAAATTTTAAATTGAACTAGAACTTTTTATCTTCCATGAAAATATTCACAAGTATGGTATTACTTTTTCTATCTTCCACCGAAAAATTTAGAATTGAACATTAAATTTCTTTATGTCTTTGTGAAATAAGGAACTGAAGTGGAATATTTTTATTTTCTCTGGTGAAATTAGAAATGAATTGTGTTCTTTGGTAAAATTCAGAAGAGAACTTGAATTCTTCTTCACTTCGTTGAGAAAATTTTAAATTGAACTAGAACTTTTTATCTTCCAGGAAAATATTCACACGTATGGTATTACTTTTTCTATCTTCCACCGAAAAATTTAGAATTGAACTTTAAATTTTTTATTGTGGAAATTAGAATTGAAATGTGTTCTTTAGTAAAATTCAGAATAGAACTCGAATATTCACGATCAAAGTATAACTTTTCCTATCTTCTATGAAAAATTTGGAACAGAACTTTAAATTTCTTCATCTCTTTGAGAAAAAATTTGAACTGAAGTGGAAATTTTTATATTATTTTTGAGAAAAAATATTTGATCAATAACTTTTTCATTTTCATTGAGAAAATTCAGAATCGAAGTTGAACTTTTCTTCTTCCGGGAAAATATTTGGAACAGAACTTTAATTTTTTTCATCTCTGAGAAAGGTCGGAATTGAATTTAAGAAAATTTAGAATTAAAGTGAAACTTTTTATCTTCATGGAAAATAATCACAATCATAGTATAAATTTTCCTATCTTCTATGGAAAAATTTAGAATTGAACTTTAAATTTTTATGTCTTGGTAAACTTAAAAGTGATATGGAAACTTTTTATTTTCTCTGGAGAAATTAGAAATGAATTATGTTCTTTGATAAAATCCAGAAGAGAACAAGAACTTTTCTATCTTCTATGAAAAATTTGGAACAGTATCTTAAATTTTTTCATCTGTTTGAGAAAAATCTGAACTGAAGTGGAAAATTTTTATATTATTTTGGGAAAATAGAAATGATCAATAACTTATTTCATTTTCATTGAGAAAATTCAGAATCGAAGTTGAACTTTTCTTCACTTCTTTGTGAAAATTTAAAATTGAAGTGAAACTTTTAATCTTCATAGAAAATAATCACAATCATAGTATAACTTTTCCTATCTTCTATGTAGAAATTTAGAACTGAACTTTAAATTTTTTATGTCATGGCGAACTTAAAACTGAAGTGGCAGCTTTTATTTTCTCTGGAGAAATTAGAATTGAATTGTGTTCTTTGGTAAAATTCAGAAGAGAACTTGAATATTCACGAACAAAGTATAACTTTTCCAATATTCTACGAAAAATTTGGAACAGAACTTTAAATTTTTTTCATCTCTATGTGAAAAGTCGGAACTGAATTTAAGAAAATTTAGAATTAAAGTGAAACTTTTTATCTTCATGGAAAATAATCACTATCATAGTATAACTTTTCCTATCTTCTACAGAAAAATTTAGAACAGAACTTTAAATTTTTTATGTCTTGGTGAACTTAAAACTGAAGTGGAAGCTTTTTATTTTCTCTGGAGAAATTAGAATTGAATTGTGTTTGTTGGTAAAATTCAGAAGAGAACTTGAACTTTTCTATCTTCTATGAAAAATTTGGAATAGTATAATAAATTTTTCATCT
Organism: Artemia sinica; assembly: GCA_027921565.1. Classification (NCBI taxonomy): domain Eukaryota; kingdom Metazoa; phylum Arthropoda; class Branchiopoda; order Anostraca; family Artemiidae; genus Artemia; species Artemia sinica. The sequence goes on from CM051264.1 coordinate 33,167,897, forward strand.
CTTTGAGAAAAATCTGAACTGAAGTGGAAAATTTTTATATTATTTTGGAGAAATAGAATTGATCAATAACATATTTCATTTTCAATGAGAAAATTCAGAATCGAAGTTGAACTTTTCTTCTTCTGAGAAAATATATTGAACAGAACTTTAAATTTTTTCATCTCTTTGAGAAAGGTCGGAACTGAATTTAAGAAAATTTAGAATTAAAGTGAAACTTTTTATCTTCATAGAAAATAATCACAATCAAAGTATAACTGTTCCTATCTTCTAAGGAAAAATTTAGAACTGAACTTTAAATTTTTTATGTCTTGGTAAACTTAAAACTGAAGTGGAAGCTTTTTATTTTCTCTGGAGAAATTAGAATTGAATTGTGTTCTTAGGTAAAATTCAGATTAGAACTTGATCTTTTCTATCATCTAAGAAAAATTTGGAACAATATTTTAAATTTTTTCATCTCTTTGAGAAAAATCTGAATTGAAGTGGAAAATTTTATATTATTTTGGGAAAATAGAATTGATCAATAGCTTATTTCATTTTCATTGAGAAAATTCAGAATCGAAGTTGAACTTTTCTTTTTCCGGGGAAATATTTGGAACAGAAATTTAAATTTTTTCATCTCTTTGAGAATGGTCAGAACTGAATTTAAGAAAATTTAGAATTAAAGTGAAACTTTTTATCTTCATAGAAAATAATCACAATCAAAGTATAACTTTTCCTATCTTCTACGGAAAAATTTAGAAGTGAACCTTAAATTTTTTATGTCTTGGGACTTTTCTTGTTCCGGGAAAATATTTGGAATAGAACTTTAAATTTGACTCTTTGAGAAAGGTTGGAACGTAAAAAGTTAAAAAATACCATGTTAAAAAATTCAAGAAAATATTTACAAATTGGGGAGGGGACTCTTTGAGGTTGGAAAATGGGTTTAGGAATGACATTATGAATGGAACTTGTTCAGAAAAGATATAATAAAGCCATGAAAAAGTATTAAAAAAATGGAGAGGGGACTGTTTGGGGGGACCCAGGGAGGACGTTTGGGGATCCGGGGGCCCTTGAGGATTGAGTGGTCTTTTGAGAGCCCTGGGGGACCTTTGGCGACCGGGGAGGGACTTTGGGAGCCCAGTGGACCTTTGGGGACCGGGGGACCTTTGGGGGCCAGGGGAGGGCCTTTGGGGTACATGGAGGGCCTTTGGGGCACAGTGAGGGCCTTTGGGGGTCCAGGGGGGCAGTTGGGGACCGGTGGAGGGCCTTTGGGACCCCGTTGGTCCTTTGGGAGCTCGATGGGCCTTTGGGGAGGGGGGCCGGGGATGGCCTTTGGAGGTCTGGGTGGGCCTTTGGGGGCGCCGGTGGCCCTTTGGGAGCTTGGGGGACCTTTGAGGACCGGGGGCTTCCTTCGGGGTTGGGGTAGGAGGATTGGAACCCTTTGGGGTTGGGTTATAGGACCTCACAACACTGTTCAAATGAAACTTGTGTATTATAACGACCACAGAGTTTCACCATTAAATTCTCTTCTAAAATCTCTTCAAAAATCATCTTTTAAAATGTCTCTAACTGTTTCGCCGAAATAGTTCCATAACCTGTCTAAAACAGTTTCGCCCAAATAATCCCTAAACGTAATTTCAGCGTGTTCCTTTTGTTTGGCATCCCTGTGCTTTCACATTTGAAATTACAAAAGAAACCCTTTCGCGCGCTAAAACAATTCATCGCTAAGATGTTTCTTGGAGAATTGTTTCCATGGCCTTTGGCTATTAATATCCTTTTGGTCGAACTCCAAAGAGTTGTTTCCGAGTCAAAGACATTAATGACTTGGATCTATTCCTGGAGAATCGTTTCTAGGCGGAAATTTTTAAAGTCTGACAGATGATGTCATTGATTGATTGATCTGTCATGAAAGGGGAAATTAATTTGTTGTTTCTAAGGGGAATTATTGATTCACGATAGGTGAATTGAGGTCGACAGCACAGGTGTTCCAAGGTTGATGTTGTTGTTGTTGTTGTAAGTGCACGCTCTCAGCGAATGTCAAGGTCGATGTTGTTGTTGTTGTTGACACACTTTGATTACGCAATCAATTTCTCAGAAATCCATCTCCCCTAGGGACTCTATGCCCATATATGGAGTCCCGTCAGCATTAAAAATGCTGACAGGACCACGTGGTCCTGTCACGAGTCGGACCCCCATTTCTACTAACACAATCAACTGTTCTGTCAATAGTAACCACCCGGTCACATTATAAAAGAACCTTCGTCTTCAGAGGAAATACAAGCGGGAATGATGAGTAATGACACTTGTCAAATCTGCGGGCAAAGGACAAGTTTTGAGCAGATATAAAAATATATCAATAAAGCTCCCCCGCACAAAAAAATGCTCTAGATCCTCCTTTGCCATCAGTTGGAATGGGCAGCAGGAGTAGAGTAGTACCTTCCATTTCTAGACCTTTACGTTCCTTCCCATGCTATTCTGGGCCTTTATGTTCCTTGGCACCTTTCCAAGGCAGATTACCAGACTGGTTATTGCTATTGATACCAATTGCACATGGAATTATACAAAACCTACCAGACAGCTTTCTTGGCCAACCAGACAGGTTTCTGGGCCAACCAGACAGGTTTCTGGGTCAACCAGACAGGTTTCTGGGTTAATAGGTGTATGGTAATGCTGTGGGTACACCACATACGGCAACCTAAATGGAATTTGAGGCTCGCTAAAGTGAAATTATGTCACTATTCTAGTTATTCTAAACCAGTATTGCCTATAACTTAATATATTCAAATATTTTTTTGATAACTTGATTGGTGATTGGATTTGAATAAAAGGAATTCAAATATTTTGTCTATAAAATAGACTGTCGTGTTGTAGCATCTGGATTTGCTTGCCTAATGTTCCTTCCTGTGTTATTTGCGTACATTACGTTCCTTGGTACCTTTCCAGAGCATGTACTTGACGATGGAGAAAAAGGGTTAAAGTGATTAGCAATTACGAGCGGGGATTCCCCACTGGTTCCTGAACTGCCTTACGTTCCTTGGTACCTTTCCAGAGCATGTACTTGACGATGGAGAAAAAGGGTTAAAGTGATTAGCAGTTACGAGCAGGGATTCCCCACTGGTTCCTGAACTGCCTTATGTTCCTTGGTACCTTTCCAGAGCATGTACTTGACGATAGAGAAAAAGGGTTAAAGTGATTAGCAGTTAAGGTAACCTCAATGGCGTTTGAACAGTGTTGTCAATTTAAAATAGAGTTTAACATTATAGTATACTAAAAAGTTGATACTAAGAGAGATGTAGATGGCAAGAAAAGAATTTTAATAATGGATAGCTTTACTTCTTCGATGTGTTCTGTATAATACAAAAGTGGCGCTTGAACAGTGTTGTCAGTTTAAAATATGGTCTAACGTTATAGTATACTAAAAGTTGATACTACGAGAGATGTAGATGGCAAGAAAAGAATTTTAATAAAGAAATTCAGAACAATCCATAGAAATCCTTACAGATCAAGTAGTGAGGTATACATGAGTATGAACCATCATGGATCATAAGCACCAACAACCCTAACCACCAGGGACTTCAACCCTCCATAGGTCCCCTATCCCCAAACTCGAAGAGACATTCCCTCCCTCCAAATTTTTGCCCCCCCTCCCCATTTTTTTTTTATTTTTTTTTTTAACATGATATATTTTTTTCAACTTTTTTTACATGTCTTCGAATGAGATGAAAAAAAATTCAGTAGTGTTTTGTCGTGGTTTACCTTGTCACAGTTACATTCTCTTGATTTTTCAAAGTTCATTTTGGATTTCTTTCATTGAAATGCAAGAGTTAGAATATTTCAGTAGTGTTTTGTTGTGCTTTACCTTGTCGCAGTTAAATGCTCATGCTTTTTCAAAGTTCATTTTGAATTTCTTTCGTGAAATGCAAGACTTGGAATATTTCAGTAGTGTTTTGTTATGGTTTACCATATCACTGTTACATTCTCTTGATTTTTCAAAGTTCATTTTGAATTTCTTTCATGAAATGCAAGAGTTGGAATATTTCAGTAGTGTTTTATCGTGGTTTACCTTGTCACAGTTACATTCTCTTGATTTTTCAAAGTTCATTTTGGATTTTTTTCCTTGAAATGCAAGAGTTGGAATATTTTCAGTAGTGTTTTGTCATGGTTTACCTTGTCACAGTTAAATTCTCTTGATTTTTCAAAGTTCATTTTGGATTTTTACATTCTCTTGATTTTTCAAAGTTCATTTTGAATTTCTTTCGTGAAATGCAAGAGTTGGAATATTTCAGTAGTGTTTTGTTGTGCTTTACCATGTCACAATTACATTCTCTTTATTTTTCAAAGTTCATTTTGAATTTCTTTCGTGGAATGCAAGAGTTGGAATATTTCAGTAGTGTTTTGTAGTGGTTTACCATATCACTGTTACATGCTCTTGATTTTTCAAAGTTCATTTTGAATTTCTTTCGTGAAATGCAAGAGTTGGAATATTTCAGTAGTGTTTTATCATTTGTGCTTTACCTTGTCAAAGTTACATTCTCTTAATTTTTCAAAGTTCATTTTGAATTTCTTTCGTTGAAATGCAAGATTTTGAATATTTCAGTAGTGTTTTGTTGTGCTTTACCTTGTCACAGTTACATTCTCTTGATTTTTCAAAAGTTCATTTTGGATTTCTTTCGTTGAAATGCAAGAGTTGGAATATTTCAGTAGTGTTTTTGTCGTGGTTTAGCTTGTCATAGTTACATTCTCTTGATTTTTCAAAGTTCATTTTGAATTTCTTTCGTAAACTGCAAGAGTTGGAATATTTCAGTAGTGTTTTGTCGTGGTTTACCGTGTCACAGTTACATTCTCTTGATTTTTCAAAGTTCATTGTGGATTTCTTTCATTGAAATGTGTTTTGTTGTGTTTTACCTTGTCAGAGTTACATTCTCTTTATTTTTCAAAGTTCATTTTGGATTTCTTTCGTTTAAATGCAAGAGTTGGAATATTTCAGTAGTGTTTTGTTGTGCTTTACCTTGTCACAGTTACATTCTCTTGATTTTTTCAAAGTTCATTCTGGATTTCATTCGTAAAATGCAAGAGTTGGAATATTTCAGTAGTGTTTTGTCGTGGTTTACCATGTCACAGTTACATTCTCTTGATTTTTCAAATTTCATTTTGTATTTCTCTCCTACGTACGCGCGCGTACGTAGGAGAGAAATTCAAAATGAACTTTGAAATTTCTTTCATTGAAATGCAAGAGTTGGAATATTTCAGTAGTGTTTTGTTGTGGTTTACCTTGTCACAGTTACATTCTCTTGATTTTTCAAAGTTCATTTTGAATTTCTTTCGTTGAAATGCAAGAGTTGGAATATTTCAGTAGTGTCTTGTTGTGCTTTACCTTGTCACTGTTACATTCTCTTGATTTTTCAAAGTTCATTTTGGATTTCTTTCATTGAAATGCAAGAGTTGGAATATTTCAGTAGTGTTTTTGTCGTGGTTTACTCTTGCATTTCAACGAAAGAAATCCAAAATGAACTTTGAAAAATCAAGAGAATGTAACTGTGACAAAGTAAAGCACAAAAAAACACATTTCAATGAAAGAAATCCAAAATAAACTTTGAAAAATCAAGAGAATGTAACAGTGACAAGGTAAAGCACAACAAGACACTACTGAAACATTCCAACTCTTGCATTTCAACGAAAGAAATTCAAAATGAACTTTGAAAAATCAAGAGAATGTAACTGTGACAAGGTAAACCACAACAAAACACTACTGAAATATTCCAACTCTTGCATTTCAACGAAAGAAATCCAAAATGAACTTTGAAAAATCAAGAGAATGTAACTGTGACACGGTAAACCACGACAAAACACTACTGAAATATTCCAACTCTTGCATTTCACGAAAGAAATTCAAAATGAACTTTGAAAAATCAAGAGAATGTAACTATGACAAGGTAAACCACGACAAAAACACTACTGAAATATTCCAACTCTTGCATTTCAATGAAAGAAATCCAAAATGAACTTTGAAAAATCAAGAGAATGTAACAGTGACAAGGTAAAGCACAACAAGACACTACTGAAATATTCCAACTCTTGCATTTCAACGAAAGAAATTCAAAATGAACTTTGAAAAATCAAGAGAATGTAACTGTGACAAGATAAACCACAACAAAACACTACTGAAATATTCCAACTCTTGCATTTCAATGAAAGAAATTCAAAATGAACTTTGAAAAATAAAGAGAATGTAACTGTGATAAGGTAAAGCACAACAAAACACTACTGAAATATTCAAAATCTTGCATTTCAACGAAAGAAATTCAAAATGAACTTTGAAAAATTGAGGGAATGTAACTTTGACAAGGTAAAGCACAAATGATAAAACACTACTGAAATATTCCAACTCTTGCATTTCACGAAAGAAATTCAAAATGAACTTTGAAAAATCAAGAGCATGTAACAGTGATATGGTAAACCACTACAAAACACTACTGAAATATTCCAACTCTTGCATTTCACGACAGAAATTCAAAATGAACTTTTAAAAATCAAGAGAATGTAACTGTGACATGGTAAATTACAACAAAACACTACTGAAATATTCCAACTCTTGCATTTCAAGGAAAGAAATCCAAAATGATCTTTGAAAAATCAAGAGAATGTAACAGTGACAAGGTAAAGCACAACAAGACACTAATGAAATATTCCAACTCTTGCATTCCAACGAAAGAAATTCAAAATGAACTTTGAAAAATCAAGAGAATGTAAAAATCCAAAATGAACTTTGAAAAATCAAGACAATGTAACTGTGACAAGGTAAACCACGACAAAACACTACTGAAGTATTCCGGCTCTTGCATTTCAAGGAAAGAAGTCCAAAATGAACTTTGAAAAATCAAGAGTATGTAACTGTGACAAGGTAAACCATAACAAAACACTACTGAAATATTCCAACTCTTACATTTCAAGGAAAGAAATCCAAAATGAACTTTAAAAAATCAAGAGAATGTAACTGTGACAAGGTAAACCTCGACATTGCATTTCAAGGAAAGAAATCCAAAATGAACTTTGAAAAATCAAGAGAATGTAACTGTGACAAGGTAAACCACGATAAAACACTATTGAAATATTCCAACTCTTGCATTTCACGAAAGAAATTCAAAATGAACTTTGAAAAATCAAAAGAATGTGACTGTGAGATGGTAAACCACGACAAAACACCACTGAAATATTCCAACTCTTGCATTTCATGAAAGAAATTCAGAAATGAACTTTGAAAAATCAAGAGAATGTAAAAATCCAAAATGAACTTTGAAAAATCAAGAGGATGTAACTGTGACAAGGTAAACCAAGACAAAACACTACTGAAATATTCCAACTCTTGCATTTCAATGAAAGAACTCCAAAATGAACTTCGAAAAATCAAGAGAATGTAACTGTGACAAGGTAAACCATAACAAAACACTACTGAAATATTCCAACTCTTGCATTTCAAGGAAAGAAATCCAAAATGAACTTTGAAAAATCAAGAGAATGTAACTGTGACAAAGTAAACCACAACAATACACTACTGAAATATTCCAACCCTTGCATTTCAATGAAAGAAATTTCAAAGTTCATTTTGAATTTCTCTCCTACGTACGCGCGCGTACGTAGGAGAGAAATTCAAAATGAACTTTGAAAAATCAAGAGAATGTAACTTTGACATGGTAAACCACGACAAAACACTACTGAAATATTCCAACTCTTGCATTTTACGAAAGAAATCCAGAATGAACTTTGAAAAAATCAGGAGAATGTAACTGTGACAATGTAAAGCATAACAAAACACTACTGAAATTTTCCAACTCTTGCATTTCAACGAAAGAAATCCAAAATGAACTTTGAAAAATCAAGAGAATGTAACTGTGACAAAATAAAGCACAACAAAACACATTTCAATGAAAGAAATTCACAATGAACTTTGAAAAATCAAGAGAATATTACTGTGACACGGTAAACCACGACAAAACACTACTGAAATATTCCAACTCTTGCATTTAACGAAAGAAATCCAAAATGAACTTTGAAAAATCAAGAGAATGTAACTGTGACAAAGTAAACCACAACAAAACACTACTGAAATATTCCAACTCTTGCATTTCAATGAAAGAAATTCAAAATGAACTTTGAAAAATCAAGAGAATGTAACTGTGACAAGATAAACCACAGCAAAACACTACTGAAATATTTCAACTCTTGCATTTCAATGAAAGAAATTCAAAATGAACTTTGAAAAATCAAGAGAATGTAACTGTGACAAGGTAAAGCACAACAAAACACTACTGAAATATTCAAAATCTTGCATTTCAACGAAAGAAATTCAAAATGAACTTTGAAAAATTGAGGGAATGTAACTTTGACAAGGTAAAGCACAAATGATAAAACACTACTGAAATATTCCAACTCTTGCATTTCACGAAAGAAATTCAAAATGAACTTTGAAAAATCAAGAGCATGTAACAGTGATATGGTAAACCACTACAAAACACTACTGAAATATTTCAACTCTTGCATTTCAATGAAAGAAATTCAAAATGAACTTTGAAAAATCAAGAGAATGTAACTGTGACATGGTAAAGCACAACAAAACACTACTGAAATATTCCAACTCTTGCATTTCAACGAAAGAAATCCAAAATGATCTTTGAAAAATCAAGAGAATGTAAAAATCCAAAATGAACTTTGAAAAATCAAGAGAATGTAACTGTGACAAGGTAAACCATGACAAAACACTACTGAAGTATTCCAGCTCTTGCATTTCAAGGAAAGAAGTCCAAAATGAACTTTGAAAAATCAAGAGAATGTAACTGTGACAAGGTAAACCATAACAAAACACTACTGAAATATTCCAACTCTTACATTTCAAGGAAAGAAATTCAAAATGAACTTTGAAAAATCAAGAGAATGTAATTGTGACAAGGTAAACCTCGACATTGCATTTCAAGGAAAGAAATCCAAAATGAACTTTGAAAAATCAAGAGAATGTAACTGTGACAAGGTAAACCACGATAAAACACTCAAGGAAAGAAATCCAAAATGAACCTTGAAAAATCAAGAGAATGTAACAGTGACAAGGTAAAGCACAACAAGACACTACTGAAATATTCCAACTCTTGCATTTCAACGAAAGAAATTCAAAATGAACTTTGAAAAATCAAGAGAATATAAAAATCCAAAATGAACTTTGAAAAATCAAGAGAATGTAACTGTGACAAGGTAAACCACGACAAAACACTACTGAAATATTCCAGCTCTTGCATTACACGAAAGAAATCCAAAATGAACTTTGAAAAATCAAGAGAATGTAACTGTGACAAGGTAAACCACGACAAAACACTACTGAAATATTCCAACTCTTGCATTTCAAGGAAAGAAATTCAAAATGAGCTTTGAAAAATCAAGAGAATGTAACTGTGACAAGGTAAACCACGATAAAACACTATTGAAATATTCCAACTCTTGCATTTCACGAAAGAAATTCAAAATGAACTTTGAAAAATCAAGAGAATGTAACTGTGAAAAGGTAAACCATGATAAAACACTACTGAAATATTCCAACTCTTGCATTTCAATGAAAGAAATTCAAAATGAACTTTGAAAAAATCAAGAGAATGTAACTGTGACAAGTTAAAGCACAACAAAACACTACTGAAATATTCCAACTCTTGCACTTCAACGAAAGAAATCCAAAATGAACCTTTAAAAATCAAGAGAATGTAACAGTGACAAGGTAAAGCACAACAAGACACTACTGAAATATTCCAACTCTTGCATTTCAGCGAAAGAAATTCAAAATGAACTTTGAAAAATCAAGAGAATGTAAAAATCCAAAATGAACTTTGAAAAATTAAGAGAATGTAACTGTGACATGGTAAAGCACAACGAAACACTACTGAAATATTCCATCTCTTGCATTTCAACGAAAGAAATCCAAAATGAACTTTGAAAAATCAAGAGAATGTAACAGTGACAAGGTAAAGCACAGCAAGACACTACTGAAATATTCCAACTCTTGCATTTCAGCGAAAGAAATTCAAAATGAACTTTGAAAAATCAAGAGAATGTAAAAATCCAAAATGAACTTTGAAAAATCAAGAGAATGTAACTGTGACAAGGTGAACCAAGACAAAACACTACTGAAATATTCCAACTCTTGCATTTCAACGAAAGAAATTCCAATTGAACTTTGAAAAATCAAGAGAATGTAACTGTGACAAGGTAAAGCACAACAAGACACTACTGAAATATTCCACCTCTTGCATTTCACGAAATAAATTCAAAATGAACTTTGAAAAATTAAGAGAATGTAACTTTGACAAGGTAAAGCACAACAAGACACTACTGAAATATTCCAACTCTTGCATTTCAACGAAAGAAATTCAAAATGAACTTTGAAAAATCAAGAGAATGTAACTGTGACAAGGTAAACCACAACAAAACACTACTGAAATATTCCAACTCTTGCATTTCAATGAAAGAAATTTCAAAGTTCATTTTGAAATTCTCTCCTACGTACGCGCGCGTACGTAGGAGAGAAATTCAAAATGAACTTTGAAAAATCAAGCGAATGTAACTGTGACATGGTAAACCACGACAAAACACTACTGAAATATTCCAACTCTTGCATTTTACGAAAGAAATCCAGAATGAACTTTGAAAAAATCAAGAGAATGCAACTGTGACAATGTAAAGCATAACAAAACAGTACTGAAATATTCCAACTCTTGCATTTCAACGAAAGAAATCCAAAATGAACTTTTGAAAAATCAAGAGAATGTAACTGTGACAAGGTAAACAACAACAAAACACTACTGAAATATTCCAACTCTTGCATTTCCATGAAAGAAATTCAACATGAACTTCGAAAAATCAAGAGAATGTAACTGTGACAAGGTAAAGCACAACAAAACACTACTGAAATATTCAAAATCTTGCATTTCAACGAAAGAAATTCCAAATGAACTTTGAAAAATTAAGAGAATGTAACTTTGACAAGATAAAACACTACTGAAATATTCCAACTCTTGCATTTCACGAAAGAAATTCAAAATGAACTTTGAAAAATCAAGAGCATGTAACAGTGATATGGTAAACCACTACAAAACACTACTGAAATATTCCAACTCTTGCATTTCACGAAAGAAATTCAAAATGAACTTTGAAAAATCAAGAGAATGTAACTGTGACATGGTAAAGCAAAACAAAACACTACTGAAATATTCCAACTCTTGCATTTCAACGAAAGAAATCCAAAATGAACTTTGAAAAATCAAGAGAATGTAACAGTGACAAGGTAAAGCACAACAAAACACTACTGAAATATTCCAACTCTTGCATTTCAACGAAAGAAATTCAAAATGAACTTTGAAAAATCAAGAGAATGTAACTGTGACAAGGTAAACCACAACAAAACACTACTGAAATATTCCAACTCTTGCATTTCAATGAAAGAAATTCAAAATGAACTTAGAAAAATCAAGAGAATGTAAAAATCCAAAATGAACTTTGAAAAATTAAGAGAATGTAACTTTGACAAGGTAAAGCACAACAAAACATAACTGAAATATTCCAACTCTTGCATTTCAACGAAAGAAATCCAAAATGAACCTTGAAAAATCAAGAGAATGTAACAGTGACAAGGTAAAGCACAACAAGACACTACTGAAATATTCCAACTCTTGCATTTCAACGAAAGAAATTCAAAATGAACTTTGAAAAATCAAGAGAATATAAAAATCCAAAATGAACTTTGAAAAATCAAGAGAATGTAACTGTGACAAGGTAAACCACGACAAAACACTACTGAAATATTCCAGCTCTTGCATTACACGAAAGAAATCCAAAATGAACTTTGAAAAATCAAGAGAATGTAACAGTGACAAGGTAAACCACGACAAAACACTACTGAAATATTCCAACTCTTGCATTTCAAGGAAAGAAATCCAAAATGAACCTTGAAAAATCAAGAGAATGTAACAGTGACAAGGTAAAGCACAACAAGACACTACTGAAATATTCCAACTCTTGCATTTCAACGAAAGAAATTCAAAATGAACTTTGAAAAATCAAGAGAATATAAAAATCCAAAATGAACTTTGAAAAATCAAGAGAATGTAACTGTGAAAAGGTAAACCATGATAAAACACTACTGAAATATTCCAACTCTTGCATTTCAATGAAAGAAATTCAAAATGAACTTTGAAAAAATCAAGAGAATGTAACTGTGACAAGTTAAAGCACAACAAAACACTACTGAAATATTCCAACTCTTGCACTTCAACGAAAGAAATCCAAAATGAACCTTTAAAAATCAAGAGAATGTAACAGTGACAAGGTAAACCACGACAAAACACTACTGAAATATTCCAACTCTTGCATTTCAAGGAAAGAAATCCAAAATGAACTTTGAAAAATCAAGAGAATGTAACAGTGACAAGGTAAAGCACAACAAGACACTACTGAAATATTCCAACTCTTGCATTTCAACGAAAGAAATTCAAAATGAACTTTGAAAAATCAAGAGAATATAAAAATCCAAAATGAACTTTGAAAAATCAAGAGAATGTAACTGTGACAAGGTAAACCATAACAAAACACTACTGAAATATTCCAACTCTTGCATTTCAATGAAAGAAATTCAAAATGAGCTTTGAAAAAATCAAGAGAATGTAACTGTGACAAGTTAAAGCACAACAAAACACTACTGAAATATTCCAACTCTTGCACTTCAACGAAAGAAATCCAAAATGAACCTTTAAAAATCAAGAGAATGTAACAGTGACAAGGTAAAGCACAACAAGACACTACTGAAATATTCCAACTCTTGCATTTCAACGAAAGAAATTCAAAATGAACTTTGAAAAATCAAGAGAATGTAAAAATCCAAAATGAACTTTGAAAAATTAAGAGAATGTAACTGTGACATGGTAAAGCAAAACGAAACACTACTGAAATATTCCTTTGAAATATGAACTACTGAAATATGACTACTGAAATATGAACTTTGAAAAATCAAGAGAATGTAACTGTGAAAAGGTAAACCATGATAAAACACTACTGAAATATTCCAACTCTTGCATTTCAATGAAAGAAATTCAAAATGAACTTTGAAAAAATCAAGAGAATGTAACTGTGACAAGTTAAAGCACAACAAAACACTACTGAAATATTCCAACTCTTGCACTTCAACGAAAGAAATCCAAAATGAACCTTTAAAAATCAAGAGAATGTAACAGTGACAAGGTAAAGCACAACAAGACACTACTGAAATATTCCAACTCTTGCATTTCAACGAAAGAAATTCAAAATGAACTTTGAAAAATCAAGAGAATGTAAAAATCCAAAATGAACTTTGAAAAATTAAGAGAATGTAACTGTGACATGGTAAAGCACAACGAAACACTACTGAAATATTCCAACTCTTGCATTTCAACGAAAGAAATCCAAAATGAACTTTGAAAAATCAAGAGAATGCAACAGTGACAAGGTAAAGCACAGCAAGACACTACTGAAATATTCCAACTCTTGCATTTTAACGAAAGAAATTCAAAATGAACTTTGAAAAATCAAGAGAATGTAAAAATCCAAAATGAACTTTGAAAAATCAAGAGAATGTAACTGTGACAAGGTAAACCATAACAAAACACTACTGAAATATTCCAACTCTTGCATTTCAACGAAAGAAATTCAAAATGAACTTTGAAAAATCAAGAGAAGGTAAAAATCCAAAATGAACTTTGAAAAATCGAGAGAATGTAACTGTGATAAGGTAAACCATAACAAAACACTACTGAAATATTCCAACTCTTGCATTTCAACGAAAGAAATTCAAAATGAACTTTGAAAAATCAAGAGAATGTAAAAATCCAAAATGAACTTTGAAAAATTAAGAGAATGTAACTTTGACAAGGTAAAGCACAACAAAACACTACTGAAATATTCCAACTCTTGCATTTCAACGAAAGAAATCCAAAATGAACCTTGAAAAATCAAGAGAATGTAACAGTGACAAGGTAAAGCACAACAAGACACTACTGAAATATTCCAACTCTTGCATTTCAACGAAAGAAATTCAAAATGAACTTTGAAAAATCAAGAGAATATAAAAATCCAAAATGAACTTTGAAAAATCAAGAGAATGTAACTGTGACAAGGTAAACCACGACAAAACACTACTGAAATATTCCAGCTCTTGCATTACACGAAAGAAATCCAAAATGAACTTTGAAAAATCAAGAGAATGTAACAGTGACAAGGTAAACCACGACAAAACACTACTGAAATATTCCAACTCTTGCATTTCAAGGAAAGAAATTCAAAATGAGCTTTGAAAAATCAAGAGAATGTAACTGTGACAAGGTAAACCACGATAAAACACTATTGAAATATTCCAACTCTTGCATTTCACGAAAGAAATTCAAAATGAACTTTGAAAAATCAAGAGAATGTAACTGTGAAAAGGTAAACCATGATAAAACACTACTGAAATATTCCAACTCTTGCATTTCAATGAAAGAAATTCAAAATGAACTTTGAAAAAATCAAGAGAATGTAACTGTGACAAGTTAAAGCACAACAAAACACTACTGAAATATTCCAACTCTTGCACTTCAACGAAAGAAATCCAAAATGAACCTTTAAAAATCAAGAGAATGTAACAGTGACAAGGTAAAGCACAACAAGACACTACTGAAATATTCCAACTCTTGCATTTCAGCGAAAGAAATTCAAAATGAACTTTGAAAAATCAAGAGAATGTAAAAATCCAAAATGAACTTTGAAAAATTAAGAGAATGTAACTGTGACATGGTAAAGCACAACGAAACACTACTGAAATATTCCATCTCTTGCATTTCAACGAAAGAAATCCAAAATGAACTTTGAAAAATCAAGAGAATGCAACAGTGACAAGGTAAAGCACAGCAAGACACTACTGAAATATTCCAACTCTTGCATTTTAACGAAAGAAATTCAAAATGAACTTTGAAAAATCAAGAGAAGGTAAAAATCCAAAATGAACTTTGAAAAATCAAGAGAATGTAACTGTGACAAGGTAAACCATGACAAAACACTACTGAAGTATTCCAGCTCTTGCATTTCACCGAAAGAAATTCAAAATGAACTTTGAAAAATCAAGAGAATGTAAAAATCCAAAATGAACTTTGAAAAATTAAGAGAATGTAACTTGGACAAGGTAAAGCACAACAAAACACTACTGAAATATTCCAACTCTTGCATTTCAACGAAAGAAATCCAAAATGAACCTTGAAAAATCAAGAAAATGTAACAGTGACAAGGTAAAGCACAACAAGACACTACTGAAATATTCCAACTCTTGCATTTCAACGAAAGAAATTCAAAATGAACTTTGAAAAATCAAGAGAATATAAAAATCCAAAATGAACTTTGAAAAATCAAGAGAATGTAACTGTGACAAGGTAAACCACGACAAAACACTACTGAAATATTCCAGCTCTTGCATTACACGAAAGAAATTCAAAATGAACTTTGAAAAATCAAGAGAATGTAACTGTGACATGGTAAAGCACAACAAAACACTACTGAAATATGCCAACTCTTGCATTTCAACGAAAGAAATCCAAAATGAACTTTGAAAAATCAAGAGAATGTAACAGTGACAAGGTAAAGCACAACAAGACACTACTGAAATATTCCAACTCTTGCATTTCAATGAAAGAAATTCAAAATGAACTTTGAAAAATCAAGAGAAGGTAAAAATCCAAAATGAACTTTGAAAAATCAAGAGAATGTAACTGTGACAAGGTAAACCACGACAAAACACTACTGAAATATTCCAGCTCTTGCATTTCAAGGAAAGAAGTCCAAAATGAACTTTGAAAAATCAAGCGGATGTAACTGTGACAAGGTAAACCATAACAAAACACTACTGAAATATTCCAACTCTTACATTTCAAGGAAAGAAATCCAAAATGAACTTTGAAAAATCAAGAGAATGTAACTGTGACAAGGTAAACCTCGATATTGCATTTCAAGGAAAGAAATCCAAAATGAACTTTGAAAAATCAAGAGAATGTAACTGTGACAAGGTAAACCACGATAAAACACTATTGAAATATTCCAACTCTTGCATTTCACAAAAGAAATCCAAAATGAACTTTGAAAAATCAAGAGAATGTAACTCTGAGATGGTAAACCACGACAAAACACTACTGAAATATTCCAACTGTTGCATTTCATGAAAGAAATTCAAAAATGAACTTTGAAAAATCAAGAGAATGTAAAAATCCAAAATGAACTTTGAAAAATCAAGAGGATGTAACTGTGACAAGGTGAACCAAGACAAAACACTACTGAAATATTCCAACTCTTGCATTTCAATGAAAGAAATCCAAGATGAACTTTGAAAAATCAAGAGAATGTAACTGTGACAAGGTAAACCATAACAAAACACTACTGAAATATTCCAACTCTTGCATTTCAACGAAAGAAATCCAAAAATGAACTTTGAAAAATCAAGAAAATGTAACTGTGACAAGGTAAACCACGACAAAACACTACTGAAATATTCCAACTCTTGCATTTCAAGGAAAGAAATCCAAAATGAACTTTGAAAAATCAAGAGAATGTAACTGTGACAAGGTAAACCACGACAAAACACTACTGAAATATTCCAACTCTTCCATTTCAAGGAAAGAAATTCAAATGAGCTTTGAAAAATCAAGAGAATGTAACTGTGACAAGGTAAACCACGATAAAACACTATTGAAATATTCCAACTCTTGCATTTCACGAAAGAAATTCAAAATGAACTTTGAAAAATCAAGAGAATGTAACTGTGAAAAGGTAAACCATGATAAAACACTACTGAAATATTCCAACTCTTGCATTTCAATGAAAGAAATTCAAAATGAACTTTGAAAAAATCAAGAGAATGTAACTGTGACAAGTTAAAGCACAACAAAACACTACTGAAATATTCCAACTCTTGCACTTCAACGAAAGAAATCCAAAATGAACCTTTAAAAATCAAGAGAATGTAACAGTGACAAGGTAAAGCACAACAAGACACTACTGAAATATTCCAACTCTTGCATTTCAACGAAAGAAATTCAAAATGAACTTTGAAAAATCAAGAGAATGTAAAAATCCAAAATGAACTTTGAAAAATTAAGAGAATGTAACTTTGACAAGGTAAAGCACAACAAAACACTACTGAAATACCCCAATTCTTGCATTTCAACGAAAGAAATCCAAAATGAACCTTGAAAAATCAAGAGAATGTAACAGTGACAAAGTAAAGCACAACAAGACACTACTGAAATATTCCAACTCTTGCATTTCAACGAAAGAAATTCAAAATGAACTTTGAAAAATCAAGAGAATGTAAAAATCCAAAATGAACTTTGAAAAATCAAGAGAATGTAACTGTGACAAGGTAAACCACGACAAAACACTACTGAAATATTCCAGCTCTTGCATTTCAAGGAAAGAAATCCAAAATGAACTTTGAAAAATCAAGAGAATGTAACTGTGACAAGGTAAACCATAACAAAACACTACTGAAATATTCCAACTCTTACATTTCAAGGAAAGAAATCCAAAATGAACTTTGAAAAATCAAGAGAATGTAACTGTGACAAGGTAAACCATGACAAAACACTACTGAAATATTCCAACTCTTGCATTTCAAGGAAAGAAATTCAAAATGAACTTTGAAAAATCAAGAGAATGTAACTGTGAAAAGGTAAACCATGATAAAACACTACTGAAATATTCCAACTCTTGCATTTAAATGAAAGAAATTCAAAATGAACTTTGAAAAAATCAAGAGAATGTAACTGTGACAAGTTAAAGCACAACAAAACACTACTGAAATATTCAAACTCTTGCACTTCAACGAAAGAAATCCAAAATGAACCTTGAAAATCAAGAGAATGTAACAGTGACAAGGTAAAGCACAACAAGACACTACTGAAATATTGCTACTCTTGCATTTCAACGAAAGAAATTCAAAATGAACTTTGAAAAATCAAGAAAATGTAAAAATCCAAAATGAACTTTGAAAAATTAAGAGAATGTAACTTTGACAAGGTAAAGCAAAACAAAACACTACTGAAATATTCCAACTCTTGCATTTCAACGAAAGAAATCCAAAATGAACTTTGAAAAATCAAGAGAATGTAACAGTGACAAGTTAAAGCACAACAAAACACTACTGAAATATTCAAACTCTTGCACTTCAACGAAAGAAATCCAAAATGAACCTTGAAAATCAAGAGAATGTAATAGTGACAAGGTAAAGCACAACAAGACACTACTGAAATATTGCTACTCTTGCATTTCAACGAAAGAAATTCAAAATGAACTTTGAAAAATCAAGAGAATGTAAAAATCCAAAAGAACTTTGAAAAATCAAGAAAATGTAACTGTGACAAGGTAAACCACGACAAAACACTACTGAAATATTCCAGCTCTTGCATTACACGAAAGAAATTCAAAATGAACTTTGAAAAATCAAGAGAATGTAACTGTGACATGGTAAAGCACAACAAAACACTACTGAAATATTCCAACTCTTGCATTTCAACGAAAGAAATCCAAAATGAACTTTGAAAAATCAAGAGAATGTAACAGTGACAAGGTAAAGCACAACAAGACACTACTGAAATATTCCAACTCTTGCATTTCAACGAAAGAAATTCAAAATGAACTTTGAAAAATCAAGAGGAGGTAAAAATCCAAAATGAACTTTGAAAAATCAAGAGAATGTAACTGTGACAAGGTAAACCACGACAAAACACTACTGAAATATTCCAGCTCTTGCATTTCAAGGAAAGAAGTCCAAAATGAACTTTGAAAAATCAAGAGAATGTAACTGTGAAAAGGTAAACCATAACAAAACACTACTGAAATATTCCAACTCTTACATTTCAAGGAAAGAAATCCAAAATGAACTTTGAAAAATCAAGAGAATGTAACTGTGACAAGGTAAACCTCGACATTGCATTTCAAGGAAAGAAATCCAAAATGAACTTTGAAAAATCAAGAGAATGTAACTGTGACAAGGTAAACCACGATAAAACACTATTGAAATATTCCAACTCTTGCATTTCACGAAAGAAATTCAAATTAACTTTGAAAAATCAAGAGAATGTAACTGTGAGATGGTAAACCACGACAAAACACTACTGAAATATTCCAACTCTTGCATTTCACGAAAGAAATTCAAAAATGAGCTTTGAAAAATCAAGAGAATGTAACTGTGACAAGGTAAACCACGATAAAACACTATTGAAATATTCCAACTCTTGCATTTCACGAAAGAAATTCAAAATGAACTTTGAAAAATCAAGAGAATGTAACTGTGAAAAGGTAAACCATGATAAAACACTACTGAAATATTCCAACTCTTGCATTTCAATGAAAGAAATTCAAAATGAACTTTGAAAAAATCAAGAGAATGTAACTTTGACAAGGTAAAGCACAACAAAACACTACTGAAATACCCCAATTCTTGCATTTCAACGAAAGAAATCCAAAATGAACCTTTAAAAATCAAGAGAATGTAACAGTGACAAGGTAAAGCACAACAAGACACTACTGAAATATTCCAACTCTTGCATTTCAACGAAAGAAATTCAAAATGAACTTTGAAAAATCAAGAGAATGTAAAAATCCAAATGAACTTTGAAAAATTAAGAGAATGTAACTTTGACAAGGTAAAGCACAACAAAACACTACTGAAATACCCCAATTCTTGCATTTCAACGAAAGAAATCCAAAATGAACCTTGAAAAATCAAGAGAATGTAACAGTGACAAAGTAAAGCACAACAAGACACTACTGAAATATTCCAACTCTTGCATTTCAACGAAAGAAATTCAAAATGAACTTTGAAAAATCAAGAGAATGTAAAAATCCAAAATGAACTTTGAAAAATCAAGAGAATGTAACTGTGACAAGGTAAACCACGACAAAACACTACTGAAATATTCCAGCTCTTGCATTTCAAGGAAAGAAATCCAAAATGAACTTTGAAAAATCAAGAGAATGTAACTGTGACAAGGTAAACCACGACAAAACACTACTGAAATATTCCAACTCTTGCATTTCAAGGAAAGAAATCCAAAATGAACTTTGAAAAATCAAGAGAATGTAACTGTGAAAAGGTAAACCATGATAAAACACTACTGAAATATTCCAACTCTTGCATTTCAATGAAAGAAATTCAAAATGAACTTTGAAAAATCAAGCGAATGTAACTGTGAAAAGGTAAACCATGATAAAACACTACTGAAATATTCCAACTCTTGCATTTAAATGAAAGAAATTCAAATGAACTTTGAAAAAATCAAGAGAATGTAACTGTGACAAGTTAAAGCACAACAAAACACTACTGAAATATTCCAACTCTTGCACTTCAACGAAAGAAATCCAAAATGAACCTTGAAAATCAAGAGAATGTAACAGTGACAAGGTAAAGCACAACAAGACACTACTGAAATATTGCTACTCATGCATTTCAACGAAAGAAATTCAAAATGAACTTTGAAAAATCAAGAAAATGTAAAAATCCAAAATGAACTTTGAAAAATTAAGAGAATGTAACTTTGACAAGGTAAAGCAAAACAAAACACTACTGAAATATTCCAACTCTTGCATTTCAACGAAAGAAATCCAAAATGAACTTTGAAAAAATCAAGAGAATGTAACAGTGACAAGTTAAAGCACAACAAAACACTACTGAAATATTCAAACTCTTGCACTTCAACGAAAGAAATCCAAAATGAACCTTGAAAATCAAGAGAATGTAATAGTGACAAGGTAAAGCACAACAAGACACTACTGAAATATTCCAACTCTTGCATTTCAACGAAAGAAATTCAAAATGAACTTTGAAAAATCAAGAGAAGGTAAAAATCCAAAAGAACTTTGAAAAATCAAGAAAATGTAACTGTGACAAGGTAAACCACGACAAAACACTACTGAAATATTCCAGCTCTTGCATTACACGAAAGAAATTCAAAATGAACTTTGAAAAATCAAGAGAATGTAACTGTGACATGGTAAAGCACAACAAAACACTACTGAAATATTCCAACTCTTGCATTTCAACGAAAGAAATCCAAAATGAACTTTGAAAAATCAAGAGAATGTAACAGTGACAAGGTAAAGCACAACAAGACACTACTGAAATATTCCAACTCTTGCATTTCAACGAAAGAAATTCAAAATGAACTTTGAAAAATCAAGAGGAGGTAAAAATCCAAAATGAACTTTGAAAAATCAAGAGAATGTAACTGTGACAAGGTAAACCACGACAAAACACTACTGAAATATTCCAGCTCTTGCATTTCAAGGAAAGAAGTCCAAAATGAACTTTGAAAAATCAAGAGAATGTAACTGTGAAAAGGTAAACCATAACAAAACACTACTGAAATATTCCAACTCTTACATTTCAAGGAAAGAAATCCAAAATGAACTTTGAAAAATCAAGAGAATGTAACTGTGACAAGGTAAACCTCGACATTGCATTTCAAGGAAAGAAATCCAAAATGAACTTTGAAAAATCAAGAGAATGTAACTGTGACAAGGTAAACCACGATAAAACACTATTGAAATATTCCAACTCTTGCATTTCACGAAAGAAATTCAAATTAACTTTGAAAAATCAAGAGAATGTAACTGTGAGATGGTAAACCACGACAAAACACTACTGAAATATTCCAACTCTTGCATTTCACGAAAGAAATTCAAAAATGAACTTTGAAAAATCAAGAGAATGTAAAAATCCGAAATGAACTTTGAAAAATCAAGAGGATGTAACTGTGACAAGGTAAACCATAACAAAACACTACTGAAATATTCCAACTCTTGCATTTCAACGAAAGAAATCCAAAAATGAACTTTGAAAAATCAAGAAAATGTAACTGTGACAAGGTAAACCACGACAAAACACTACTGAAATATTCCAACTCTTGCATTTCAAGGAAAGAAATCCAAAATGAACTTTGAAAAATCAAGAGAATGTAACTGTGACAAGGTAAACCACGACAAAACACTACTGAAATATTCCAACTCTTGCATTTCAAGGAAAGAAATTCAAAATGAGCTTTGAAAAATCAAGAGGATGTAACTGTGACAAGGTAAACCACGATAAAACACTATTGAAATATTCCAACTATTGCATTTCACGAAAGAAATTCAAAATGAACTTTGAAAAATCAAGAGAATGTAACTGTGACAAGGTAAACCATAACAAAACACTACTGAAATATTCCAACTCTTGCATTTCAACGAAAGAAATCCAAAAATGAACTTTGAAAAATCAAGAAAATGTAACTGTGACAAGGTAAACCACGACAAAACACTAATGAAATATTCCAACTCTTGCATTTCAAGGAAAGAAATCCAAAATGAACTTTGAAAAATCAAGAGAATGTAACTGTGACAAGGTAAACCACGACAAAACACTACTGAAATATTCCAACTCTTGCATTTCAAGGAAAGAAATTCAAAATGAGCTTTGAAAAATCAAGAGAATGTAACTGTAACAAGGTAAACCACGATAAAACACTATTGAAATATTCCAACTCTTGCATTTCACGAAAGAAATTCAAAATGAACTTTGAAAAATCAAGAGAATGTAAAAATCCAAAATGAACTTAGAAAGGTAAACCACGACAAAACACTACTGAAATATTCCAGCTCTTGCATTACACGAAAGAAATTCAAAATGAACTTTGAAAAATCAAGAGAATGTAACTGTGACATGGTAAAGCACAACAAAACACTACTGAAATATTCCAACTCTTGCATTTCAACGAAAGAAATCCAAAATGAACTTTGAAAAATCAAGAGAATGTAACAGTGACAAGGTAAAGCACAACAAGACACTACTGAAATATTCCAACTCTTGCATTTCAACGAAAGAAATTCAAAATGAACTTTGAAAAATCAAGAGAAGGTAAAAATCCAAAATGAACTTTGAAAAATCAAGAGAATGTAACTGTGACAAGGTAAACCACGACAAAACACTACTGAAATATTCCAGCTCTTGCATTTCAAGGAAAGAAGTCCAAAATGAACTTTGAAAAATCAAGAGAATGTAACTGTGACAAGGTAAACCATAACAAAACACTACTGAAATATTCCAACTCTTTCATTTCAAGGAAAGAAATCTAAAATGAACGTTGAAAAATCAAGAGAATGTAACTGTGACAAGGTAAACCTCGACATTGCATTTCAAGGAAAGAAATCCAAAATGAACTTTGAAACATCAAGAGAATGTAACTGTGACAAGGTAAACCACGATAAAACACTATTGAAATATTCCAACTCTTGCATTTCACGAAAGAAATTCAAAATGAACTTTGAAAAATCAAGAGAATGTAACTGTGAGATGGTAAACCACGACAAAACGCTACTGAAATATTCCAACTCTTGCATTTCACGAAAGAAATTCAAAAATGAACTTTGAAAAATCAAGAGAATGTAAAAATCCAAAATGAACTTTTAAAAATCAAGAGGATGTAACTGTGACAAGGTAAACCATAACAAAACACTACTGAAATATTCCAACTCTTGCATTTCAACGAAAGAAATCCAAAAATGAACTTTGAAAAATCAAGAAAATGTAACTGTGACAAGGTAAACCACGACAAAACACTACTGAAATATTCCAACTCTTGCATTTCAAGGAAAGAAATCCAAAATGAACTTTGAAAAATCAAGAGAATGTAACTGTGACAAGGTAAACCACGACAAAACACTACTGAAATATTCCAACTCTTGCATTTCAAGGAAAGAAATTCAAAATGAACTTTGAAAAATCAAGAGAATGTAAAAATCCAAAATGAACTTTGAAAAATCAAGAGAATGTAACTGTGACAAGGTAAACCACGACAAAACACTCCTTGGAAATAATTCACATGCAGGGAGAAAATCGATTACTGGAAATTGGTTACAATTGACGCACACCTTTTTGTTAAGTAGGGGTTTAGAGGGTATTATCAGAGACTATTATAGATTGTTTTAGCACATTTTTTTTAGTAATAGAGCCTTTTACTCTATTGGAAGGTGAACGCGCTAGCAGAGTTGAAATGAAACCAAGAGTATCCTTGCGGCTAGAATATGGTACACCTTTTTTGAGCATACCTCTGAGAATGCTACAAACCTTTCATCTTGATACCCTCAGTCGTTCCTGAAATATTGCTGATGGGCCCTTTTGAGAATAGGCCTGCACATAGGGTGTTTTAATTTTGTTTAATATAACCCTTAAAAATTTTCAGAAAGAGGTCATAAGTAGAAGTAATCGTAGCTGCAAGTAGTCACAGTCACAAGTTGTTGCAGTCACAAGTAGTCATAGTCAGAGTCGCAACTAGTTGCAGCTGCAGTCACAGTAATATCAGTAAAAGTAGTGTCGCTGAAAGTTTTAAGTTAATACCTTGGCCGTTCCTAAGATATTGCAGATTTTTTAACTTTTTTGAACATAGATTTACAGAGTATTTTTTTGTTTAGTACATTATCCCCCTCAACGCTCCCTGAAATTTCACCTTATTAGACTTAGCATATTCATGCACACCCAGGATCAAACATTCCCCCTTTCTAACTATAAACTCTTTTTGTAAACAATGGGCAATTTGCATAATTTACAACACGTATCCAGTGGGCTGTTGGGGCTTCACATCCCGGAAGCATAGTTGTTAGACCTTTTGACTATTTTGAACAAAACAATCCATTCAAAATTTTGATTGGCACTGGAGTAGTGAGGGAGCTCCAGTTTTCATGGGGCCCATATCCCTTCAAATTGCGGTAACGGCACTTTTTCAAAACTCCTCCAAGATCCAGGTGTTTGTTACGTAATAGGGAGTGTTTACCCATGTTGAATATCACATCATATCGCCTAACTTGCTAGAGCTCAGGGCACACCAGTGGAGAAACCCCCGATTGTAACTGAGGACGGTGCAGACGCGAGTGTTACGTAATATTTTAGGAGATGTTTTTTTTCTACGAGATTTCTTTTTCTTGGATATTTTTTTTCTTCAAAATGTTTTTTCGAGATTTCATTTTCTTCAAGATATCTTCTTCAAAATTTTTTTCTTCGAGATTTATTCCTCAGGGAACCTTTATAATCCGTCATCAAAGATTTTTGTTCGCTCCAGGAATTGAACGTAAGAACAGGGATTCCCCAATGGAATACTGCCTTTACCACCTGTGCCAACAAATCTTGTCTAATGTTATGTTCTGGGAAATACGTTCAATGCAAATACTGTCATTGTTTCGGGGAAGTTCTTGGCACCATCCTGACAACTCGCATAGCGTGATGATTTTTGCTTTAATCGATAAGATTCCCTATTGTCGTTCTCCGAGAGCTATGGATTGCGTGTTTCTTATCCTTGGAAATAATTCACATGCAGGGAGAAAATCGATTACTGGAAATTGGTTACAATTGACGCACACCTTTTTGTTAAGTAAGGGTTTAGAGGGTATTATCAGAGACTATTATAGATTGTTTTAGCACATTTTTTTAGTAATAGAGCCTTTTACTCTATTGGAAGGTGAACGCGCTAGCAGAGTTGAAATGAAACCAAGAGTATCCTTGCGGCTAGAATATGGTACACCTTCATATACGGTCAAAAGTCTATCTTTTTCTCATCACTACAAAGAATTTTATACTTATATTAGAAGGAATATTGAACGAGCGTACCTATGTACTTAGTCTAAAAGATGCATAAATTAGATTTGTGGAATATATTGAAGATTCATCCTGGAACAATAAATCTAAAAGCCAAAGACGTTTTATTTTACATACGAGCTTTATTAATAAACAAATTTACAAACAATATTAAAACACTTTATTCTTAGAGCACGGGTGTTTTAGCTTGTCTGTGTTAGCCTTGTTGATGTTTCTAACACTATATTGGAAAAAGTTGTTTAGTTCTACTGTTTCATGCTATAGCTTGTCAGTGTTACCTTTGGTGGTGTATTCAAGTGTGTATTGGAAGTTTATCGTTTGAATCGTATGATTTAGGATTTTAGTTGTGTTGTTTCATTGTTTACCTTGTCTGTGTTAGCTTTGTTAGTGTTTCAAAGATTATTTTGGATGAATTTGTTTAATTCTTTTGTTTCGTGGTCCAGTTTGTCTATGTTTGCTTTATTGGTGTTTCCAAGTGTATTTTAGTAGTGTTTTGTCTTAAACGTAGCATTTAGGATGTTTAATTATGTTGTTTCGTGGCTTTGCTTATCTGTATCAGCTTTGTTAGCGTTCACAAGTGTATTTTGGAAGTTTTTGTTTGAACTTCTGATTTAGCCTGTCCACTTGTACTGTTTTGTGGTCTAGCTTATCTGGGTTAGCTTTGTTGGTGTTTTCAACAGCGTTTCGGAAATTTTTCGTTTGAAACATATGATTTAGGACATTTAGTTTACTGTTTCATGGTTTAGTTTATTCTGTTTTATTGTTGTCGGTGTTTCTAAGTGCATTTTGAAAGTTTTTAGTTTGAAACATATGGTTTAAGAATTTTTATGCTGTTTCGTGGTCTAGCTTGTCTGTATTAGCTTTGTTGCTCTTTCCAGGTGTATTTTGGAAGTTTTTCAGTTCAAAAATATGATTTAGGATGTTTTGTTGTCCTATTTCGTGGTTTAACTTGTCTGTGTTAGCATTGTTGGTGTTTCCAAGTGTATTTTGGAAGTTTTTCGTGTGAAATACATGCTTTAGGATGTTTTGTCGTGCTGTTTCATGATATAGCTTGTTTGTCTTAGATTTCTTGGTGTTTCTAAGTATATTTTGAAAGTTTTCGTTTGAAACATATGATTTAGGATGTTTAGTTGTGCTGTTTCGTTGTTTAGTGTGTCTGTGTTAGCATTGCTGGTGTTTCAAAGAGTATTTTGGAAGATTTTGTTTAGTTTTGCTATTTCGTAGTTTAGCTGTTCTTTGCTATCTTTGTTGGTTTTCCCAGGTGTATTTTGGACGTTTTCGTTTGAAACTTATAATTTAGGATGTTTAGTTGTTTCGTTTCGTGGTTTAGCTTGGCTGTAAATGCGTTGTTGATGTTTTCAAGTGTATTTTGGAAAATTTCGTTTGAGACGTATGATTTAGGATGTTTACTTTTCCTTTTTCTTTACTTTAGCTTGTCTGATTTAGCTTTTTCAGTGCTTCTGAGTGTATTTTGGGAGATTTTCGTTTGAAACATATGGTTTAGGATGTTTAATTTTGCTTTCTCGAGGTTTAACTTGTCTGTGTTAGCGTTGTTGGTGTTTCCAAATGTATTTTGGAAGTTTTCGTAGGAAACGTCAGAATTAGGATGTTTAATTATGCTATTTCGTGGTTTAGCTTGTCTGTGTTAGCTTTGTTAATCTTTAAGGGACGATTTTGGAAGAAGTCGTTTAGTTCTACTGTTTCGTGCTTTAGCTTGTCAGTGTTAGCTTTGGTACTATTTCCAAATATGTTATGGAAGTTTCTTATTTGAAACCTGTGATTTAGGCTGTTTAGTTTTTCTGTTTCTTGTTTTGACTTGTGGTTTTTAGCGTTGTTAGTGTTTCCAAGTGTATTTTGGAAGTTTTAGTTTGTAAGGTAAGATTTAGGATGTTTAGTTGTGTTGTTTCGTAGTTTAGCTTTCTGTGTTAGCTTTGTTACTGTTTCAAAGATTATTTTGGAAGAAATTGCTTAGTTTGGCTGTTTCTGGTTTAGCTTGTCTGTGTCGGCATTTTGGTGTTTCCAAGTGTGTTTTGGAAGTTTTGTTTGGAACGTAAGATTTAGGGTGTTTAGTTTTGTTGTTTCGTGGCTTAGTATGTCTGTGTTAGCGTTGTTGGTGTTTCCATGCTTATTTTGGAAGTTTTTGTTTGAAACATAGAATTTAGGATGTTTACTTTTCCTTTTTCGTGGTTTAGCTTGTCTGTGTTATATTTGTTGGTGTTTCAAAAAGTATTTTGGAATAATTTGTTTAGTTCTGCTGTTTCGTGGTTTAGCTTGTCTGTGTTACATTTGTTCGTGTTTCCAAGTGTGTTTTGGAAGTTTTTTGTTGGAAACGTATGATTTAGGTTGTCTACTTGTGCAGTTCTGTAGTTTTGCTTGTCAGAGTTCGTTTTTTTGGGATTTCCAAGTGTGTTTCGGAAGTTTTCCATTTGAAAAGTATGATTTGGGATGTTTAATTTTGTTCTTTTGTGGTTTAGCTCGTCTATGTTAGCTTTGTTGCTGGTTTCAAATGTATTTTGGAAGTTTTTCTTCTGAAACATATAACCTAACCTACACATGGTAGGTTAGGTTAGATTAGATGACACTCCATCGTTAGTTTAGATGACAACAAAAGACTCTAAATTTTACGTGTCAAACGAAAAACTTGCAAAATAGGCTTGGAAGCCTCACCAAAGCTAACACTGACAATCTAAACAACGAAACCGGTCAAGTAAACATCCTAAATCATATGTTTCAAACACAAAATTCCAAAAGACCCTTGGAAACACCAACAACGTGAACAAAGACAAGCTAAACCATGAAACAGCAAAACTAAACGGATTCTTCTAAAATACTCTTTGAAACACCAACAAAGCCAACACAGACATGCTAAACCACAAAACAGCACGGCTAAACATCCTAAATCATACTTTTCAAACGAATATTTTCTAAAATACACTTGAAAGCACAAACAAAGCTAACAATAACAATCTAAACCACGAAACAGGTCAAATAAACATCCTAAATCATGTTTCGAACGAAAACTTCCAAAATGCACTTGGAAATACCAACAACGCAAAAACAGACAAGCTAAACCATGAAAAAGCAAAACCAAGCCACTTTTCCAAAATACTCTTTGAAACACCAATAAAACTAACACGGACAAGCTAAACTACTATACAAAACAACAAAACATTCTAATTCATTAGTTTCAAACGAAAAGTTATAAAATACACTTGGAAACATAAATAATGCTAACACGGACAAGCTAAACCACGAAACAGGACGATTAAACATTTTAAATCGTACTTTTCAAACGAAAAGTTCCAAAATACACCTGGAAACAGCAACAAAGCTAACACAGAGAAGCTAAACCACGAAACAGCACAACAAAACATCCTAAATTTTAAGTTTCAATCGAAAAATTCCAAAATGCACTTGGAAACATCAACAAAGCTAACACAGACACGCTAAGCCACGAAACAGCAAAACTAGAGAATGTTCTTCCAAAATACACTTGGAAACATCAACAAAGCTAACACAGACACGGTAAGCCACGAAACAGCAAAACTAGAGAATGTTCTTCCAAAATACACTTGGAAACATCAACAAAGCTAACACAGACACGGTAAGCCACGAAACAGCAAAACTAGAGAAAATTCTTCCAAAATGCACTTGGAACATCAACAAAGCTAACACAGACACGCTAAGCCACGAAACAGCAAAACTAGAGAAAATTCTTCCAAAATACACTTGGAAACACCAACAAAGCTAACAAAAACAAGCTAAATCATGAAACGGCACAACAAAACACCGTAAATCATACGTTTCAAACGAAAGACTTCTAAATTACACCTGAAAACACCAACAAAGCTAACACAGACAAGTTTAACCACGACGCAGGACAAGTAAACATTCTTTAATCATACTTTTCAAACGAAAAACTTCCAAAATACATCTGGAAACAGCAACATAGCTAACACAGACAAGCTAAGCCTCGAAACAACAAAATAAAACATCCTAAATCTTATGTTTCAATCGAAAACTTCCAAAATACTCTTGGAAACACACACAAAGCTAACATAAACTAGCTAAATCATGAAACAGCAAAACAAAATACCCTTACTCATACGTTTCAAACGAAAGACTTCGAAATTACACATGGAAACACCAACAAAGCCAACACAGACAAGTTTAACCACGACATATGACGAGTAAATATCTTTATCGCACTTTTCAAACGAAAAACTTCCAAAATACAACTGGAAACAGAAAAAGCTAACACAGACAAGCTAAATTGCGAAACAGCACAGCAAAAGATCCTAAAGCACATGTTTCAAATGAAAAACTTTTAAAAAAATGCACTTGGAAGCAACAACAAAGCTAATACAGACAAGCTAAACCATGAAAATTGATAAGTAAACGTCCTAAATCATATGTTTCTAAGGAAAACTTCCAAAATACACTTGGAAACAGCAACAACGCTAACACAGATAAGCTAGACAACGAAACAACACAGCTAAACATCCTAAATCTTACGTTTCAAACGAAAGCTTCCAAAATACACTTGGAAACACCAACAACACTAACACAGACAAGTTAAACCACGAAACAGTGAAACTAAACAATTTCTTCCAAAATAGTCTTTGAAACACCAACAAAGCTAACACAGACAAACTAAACTACGAAACTAAACATTAAAAGGCCCTAACTTATACGGTTCAAACGACAACTTCCAAAATATATCTGGGAACATGAACAAATCTAACACGGACAAGCTAAACCACGAAAAACGCCGAGTAAACATCTTCAATCATACTTTTCAAACGAAAAACTTCCAAAATACACCTGGAAACAGCAACAAAGCTAACACAGAGAAGCTAAACCACGAAACAGCACAACAAAACATCCTAAATTTTAAGTTTCAATCGAAAAATTCCAAAATGCACTTGGAAACATCAACAAAGCTAACACAGACACGCTAAGCCACGAAACAGCAAAACTGGAGAATATTCTTCCAAAATACTGTTGGAAACACCAACAAAGCTAACAAAAACAAGCTAAATCATGAAACGGCACAACAAAACACCCTAAGTCATATGTTTCAAACGAAAGATTTCCAAATTACACCTGGAACACCAACAAAGCTATCACAGACAAGTTTAACCACGACGCAGGACGAGTAAACATTCTTAAATCATACTTTTCAAACGAAAAACTTCCAAAATACACCTGGAAACAGCAACAAAGTTAACATAGGCAAGCTAAACCATGAAACAACACAAAAAAATCCTAAATCTTACGATTCAATCGAAAACTTTCAAAATACACTTGGAAACACCAACAAAGCTAACACAGACAAGCTAAATCATGAAACAGCACCAGAAAACAGCCTAAATCATACGTTTCAAACCTCGTAATGCTCTTTTAAAAGATACAAGAACTATTTATTTAACACAAAATCTTCGCTTTTTAGTGAGCGCCGAGTAAAGAAAAAACCACACGGAAGGAGGGATCAGAGTCTCTCGAGCCCTATAAAGCTCTTTTAAAGATACAAGAATTATTTAAAAAAAAATCTTTGCTTTTTAATGAGCGCCAAGTAAAAAAACACACAGAATCAGGCAATAGAGTCTCTCAAACCCCGTAAGGCTCTGTTAACAGAATACCGATGAAACTTACATAATCCCCATTTATAATTAACCCGGCCGATTCCTTATATAATTTCTTTAGTGGATTGGCGAATTTATTTTCATGTCTTACATGTAAATTATTTTTTGTAAGTCTTCGATGGTGCGATGATAAGCATACCAGCTTGTCATGCAGATGACCGAGGTTCGATTCACCGTTGGAAGGATTTTTAACATACTGATTTTAAATATAACTGTACAAGCCTATACTAAGTTAAGATGCCTATACAATTTTGTATAGGCAATTGTCCGTTCTTTTTTATAATCAAGCTAAGTTTTCTATATAGGAGTTTCGAACAAGGTGGTTCTAAAAGTGTACTTCTTGTTTTGATCTGACACAATTTTTTAGGAGTTAGGGGCTATTGTGTTTTTTAGTATTGGACGTGATTGTCTCCTACTAGGTTGCTAGTTGCCAGTACAACTTCGAAGACGACTGAAAAGACCTGATAAAAAAGACCCTATGACAGTAACATATTTTAATCGATTCACGGTATGGGATAAGGTCTATATGATGATACTTCAGTTACTATGGTTTAGCTAGGTTGCTAGCTATAGCTGTAACGTGGATTAGACATCTTAGTATTGGACTTGATTGTCTCTTACTAGGTTGCTAGCTACCGCTGTAACCCGGACTATATTGATCCTTTATGTATGCTTCTTTTCAAAATGATAAGCTTGCATAAACACCATATATAAGGAATTATAGACCGACCCTTTATATAAACCCTGATTACAAAGAGGAAAAAGCCTACGGCTTTTTCTTCTTTGAAATAGTAAGAGACGAAACTTAAAGAATCAGGCAGCTAACTCAGTCCAATATATATGCATTGGCTTGTTCTTCTAACGATCTTCTTTTAATATACAACATAAAGTATTTTAAAATTGTTTCATTGAAAGTCTGCGTGGTGCAGTGGATAGCATATTGGAATTACACTTCGAAGGTTGCAGGTTCAATTCCTTCCGCTGGCAATTTTTATAAAATCGTCAATTTAAAGTCTCAACAAAACTTCAATTAACAACTACTAAGTGAAATTCTATTGATGACACCATTTATGATGAACTGTATCGATCCTTTATGTAAATTAGTTCACCCTGTCTCCCAAACAAAGATTTTTATAGTCATCCCCTCCTCAAAAGAAAAGTCCTGAAAGTTTAGACTCTGTCCCCCAAACTTGAGATACAATAGGAATTAATTGCCAGACTACACCTAAAAATCGTCACTTTTCAATAGAATGCCCTCCACGTTAAAAACCGTTGAAGAAGAAAAGTTTTGTTTTATTTGGTTAGACCTAGTCCGTGTGATCTTGCCAGTTGAACCTTAGTGAAGCAACTTTCCTGGAGGGTTACTAGGAACTAAACAGTGGTAAGGGACGTTGTCTTCCAGACCGCAAAAAGACTGAACTTGCAATTCAAATTTTACGGTGATTTGCCCTACATGTTTCTATACTTTCTTTATTACACCGGCTATAGTTCTTATTTCAATTCCGATGACAATAGCATATGCCCCATTTATAATGAACTGTGTCGATTTGTTATGTATGTCCTGATGTTATAGTAACATGAGCTACTACAGTGCCAAGCTATCCGAGGAAAAAAAGAAAAAAAGAAAGAAAAAAATACCGTTTATGCAGAATATTGTGGTTACAGCCACTTTTCTTGCTTTTCAAGCCAATATATTTCCCTTGCTGTTTAAGCCAAAGAACGGTAATCTTCTTATATAAGGGTTTCGGACAAGGCGTTTCAAATAATGTACTTCGTTTTTTGATCTGACTCTATTTTTAGCTGTTATGTTTTAATGTATTTTTTATTATTGGACGTGATCGTCTCTCACTTGGTTTCTAGATACCGCTGCAACCCGGATTGCTAGCTGCCGCTACAACCCTGATACGAGAATTATTTATTTACCAAAAAATTTCGTTTTTTAGTAAGCTCTAACTAGATAAAAAAAACCACACGGAATCAGAGAACAGAGTCTGTCAAACCCCGTAAACCTGTTTTAAAAGATACAATAATTATTTATTTTTAAAAATCTTCGCTTTTTAATGGGCACTGAGTAAAGAAAAAAAACACACAGAATCAGGCAAAAGAGTCTCTCAAACCCCGTAATGCTCTTTTAAAAGATAAAAGAATAATTTATTTAACAGAAATCTTAATTTTTTAATGCGAGCCAAGTAAAGACATTGATGTCCGAAAATCGAAGTAAATATACAATCAACGTTTCAAACTGTGGTTTTGCTCGAAACGGGATGAAAATACTCTGATGTAACATTCACTTGTGCGTCAAATGTATAACAATAATACCCTCTAAACTTTACTTCAGTAATCGATTTTCCTCCCTTCATGTGAATTATTTCCAAGGATAAGAAATACGCAATCCATGGCTCACGGAAAACGGCAATAGGGAATCTTATCAATTCAAGCAAAAATCATTACGCTATGCACGTTGTCGGGATGGCGCCAAGAAATTCCCAGAAACAATGATAGCATATGCATTGAATGTACTTCCCGGAACATAACATTAGAAAAGATTTGTAGGCACAGGCGGCTAAGGCAGCATTCCGTTGGGGGAAACCCTGATCTTACGTTCTATTCCTTGAGCGAACAAAAATCTTTGATGACGGATTATAAAGGATCCCTGACAAATAAATATTGAAGAAAAAATCTCAAAGAAAATATCTTGAAGTAAATGAATTCTCGAAGAAATGAAAAAAAAATTGAAGAAAAAATAAATCTAGAAGAAAAAACCCTTCAAAGAAAAAACACCTTGAAAGAAAAAAGAAATTTCGAAGAGAAATAAGTCTCGAAGAAAACAATATCTCCTGAAGTATTACGTAACACTCACATGTGCACCCTCCTCAGTTACAACCGGGGTTCCCCTCTAGCGAGTCCTGATCTCTAGCAAGTCACGCGAGACTACATCATCCTCAACTCAGGTAAACAATTACGTAAACAAACAGGTGTACTATAGTATTACATAATTAACAGGTGTACTATAGTATTACGTAACATAAAGGTTTGCTTTAGTATTATGTAAGACCCAGGTGTGCGTAATAACGTCTCGAGGGGTTAGTAGCTTCAACAGTACACCCCCCCAAGGGCTGGTTTAAGAGCCTTATGGCTACACTACTCACTGGAGAAGGGTATCTACATATGACAAGTTGGGGAGGGGCTTGCTGCCCTCCATCAACCATCCCCCTGAACATGCCCTGAAAGTTTCAGTTTAATACGCTCAGCTGTCCCAGAGCTATTGGTGATAGGTTCTTTTGACAACCAAAATGTCCATAGTGTGTTTTTGTTTTATTCAGTATTCCCATCAAAATTTTCTGACAGTAGCCTTAAGTAAGAGTAATCGCAATCGTAAACAGTTGCAGTTACAGGCAAGAGTGGTGGCAGTCGCAGTCACAAGTAGTTGTAGTCAAAGTCACAAATAATCACAGTTGCAAGTAGTCACCGTCGCAAGTCATCTTAGTCGCAGTCATAAGTAGTCGTAGTAGCAGTCGCAAGTAGTGTGAGTGCAATAGACACGAAAAATACATGAAAAAATACATTGAAATTGCTATTGATTCTAATTGCACATGAAAATATACATTGGAATTGGGCAAGAAAAACCCATGCTTGGGAAACTGTATTTACGCGTGAACATTTTAAAAGTTGGCAAGGTTTTTGTTTTTGATAAGAATTGCACAATGAATGTATCGTTTGACGGGGGCATTTTTTATGAGCCAATCAGAGGTTGTTCAATATACGATAACTTGATTTGTGTTTGGGGTTTGAATAAAAGGAATGGTTTTCACTACAATTCATATTAGTAAGAGACTTGAATTCAGAGAGAAGAGTTTATTTAAGAGGATATTAGTGGAGAAAAAATGAGTGGTGCATTTACATTGTTGGAGATTAATGATGGAACCGACAGCAGCAGCAGCAACGATATACGAGTACCCAATGTGGCTGTGGAAATAACCGCTGGCTGTAGACTATGCCTTGAATGGGACAGTATGTATGCTAGATACGTGATATCATTAAGCAAGTTTAAGCAGGAGGAGCAACTATGTTTTGCTGGAAAAGTGAATATTCTCCATATAAATAAACTTCGGTCTGCATTAGATGTCCTATCGAAATATATTGGTGAGAACAAAATGCATCAGTGAATATTATTATTGTAATTATGTTCAATAAAATTGTTTCTAAATCAAAGGTATTCTTCTTTCTATGGTAGATTAGCGTATATTTTCTAGAGTACAAAAAGAAATTCTGGTTAGTCTGAAGTTGGTTGTGAGAGTTTTAGGACTCTAAAAAATGGATAGATTTGAGAAAGAGCGAATCTTGGGGAATCTAGTGCTTATGGAAAAACATTTGATTCTAGATGACGATTTTCTAGAGCTGTCTATTCAAAGGAAGATATTTTCTCGGGGGATGCTTGTTGATATAATGAAAACTGATTCTCCATCATTAGACTATTGTGTGAAGCTTCTACATCGTGGTCCAGATGCAATTACACAATTTACTGATATATTGATCACGACACGGCAAAATGATATTGTGGATATGCTTTTAAACATTAGTTTAGAAATTTAGGACTTTTTTTCATGAGAAAGATGGTGCTCAAGGATGATTTACTCCTCTCTCTATCTCAGACAATTTTTGTTGTTGCTAGCTCAGTTTCATTTTGGCAGTGAGAGTGTCAACACATGAAAAAATGTTCCATACATGTCCCCTATGTATGTACACACTGGGCAGCTGGTCATCATGTGAGAATTGCACAATGATTGATGAGTATGATGAAAAGTGTAGATTATGCAACCCGTGTAAATTGCATAAAGGATATGCTGTAGAGATTAAAGGTTGTAATGCCTGTCTTGAAGAGGTGTGTGACTCTCATCCTAGAGGCCACCTATGCTCCAATTGCCATTATGATAAATGTAATCAGTGGGAGAATACATATCCGGGTATGATTGGAAAGAATCCTAACCGTGATTTTAGTTTATTGCTACGAGATTGGTATCGTCGTGGTTTTAGATTGTTCTGGGAGGAGGAGCCGGGTCAACGATTCAACTGTTGGAACAGCAAAAGAATATGGTTTCTACGTCATCGTTGTGAAGACAATGGGTGTTATGATTATAAGCCCACTGATTTTTATTTGGCTGTGACGGAATGTGATTCGACACTTGAGGACACTGTTTGTGAAATTGCTTCAAATAAGCAAATTGAAACATGTGAATTCTATAGAATGAATGAGAATAGTATCATTGACTATACAAAGAGATATGACAAGAGTGAAGTCACACTCTATTGTAGAAAATGTGACCCTGACATTGCAGTACATCAGGATCAGTACACTGTGAATTCAGATAATCTACCTGCACTAGTTGTTGTCGACAAATACCTATACCTAGTAGAAGATGAAATCTAAAGAGTAGAAAAGTCGTTTTATCATGTATATAAATTTTTATTAATAAACAATTTCACATACATTTTTAGAACATTTTATTCGTAGGGCACTAAAATCAATATTAAATACGCTTGTAAGTATATTTTCCACTAGAAAGTCGTTCAATCGAGGTAAGTCAACGTAGATGTTGAGAAACTGCTTGTAGGTGTAGCCACGACATCTGAACATGAAAAAGAGTAGTGCATGAAAGCCACATGTCTTAGTTGTTAAATCCTGTACTCTTCGTTGATTTTGAATAATGGTTTTCCCACTG
The DNA here is from genome assembly GCA_027921565.1 of Artemia sinica. Taxonomy (NCBI): domain Eukaryota; kingdom Metazoa; phylum Arthropoda; class Branchiopoda; order Anostraca; family Artemiidae; genus Artemia; species Artemia sinica. The sequence goes on from CM051264.1 coordinate 33,204,943, forward strand.
CTTTCAATAAAGTTGCTGATGTATGGCGTGTAGAATTTATATGATAGGCCAAGAGGATCAAAAAATTCAATATTCTTCGTTGTTTGAAAGATGCATAGCCAATGGCCGGTCTTCAAAGTCGATGGACTGCTATTAACAATGATTAAGGTATTGTTAACACTTGGAATTTTTTCAATGAAGTCCGAAGGTATGCAATAGGACTTGTACTGGGACATGTATGGATCCATACTAAATACGTTGATTATTTGGTTTGTGTTCATGGTGCTAGGTCTAGTAGAACACTGCCGTCGGGTGTGATTTCCCAATAGGTTTCAAATTGACTCAGTGATATTAGTGTGATACTCTCAGTCAGAGCATCGGCAAATGTACACTCTAAACGTACATTCCCTGTTCGTACTATGCTCATATCCTGAGTCCCCGACAAGTCCAAAACAATTACCCCATGATTTTTTGAAAACATTGAATTGGTTATTCCATTTTCAAATAGTTGAGAGTCATGATCTAGGGATTGCATGGTCAACTCGTACAGAGTTCTATAGGATTTTTTGTCAAAAGATAGAGTGTACAGTGGAATACCATTCACTTTGCACACAAGGCTAGATAGACCGAAAAAATTAAAATCATGGGGGATTCAGTCCAGGATCCAACGGCACTGCCACTCTTTACAAAGGCCAAAGCCAATTTTGATGGGATTTCTCCATTGATAAATGATGAATCGCTATAGCTACGAGAGCCGGTGGCAATGTGACGTTGATTGGTGATCGTATGGGGGACAAGAAGTTTAATGTTGTTACCATTGGCTCTTAGCTTTTCCACTGCCAATGCAACAGAGCTCATAACCTGTTGTTTTCGGACGTGGAGAATTGCCGATGTGATAATGACATTTGCATCGGGTGCTGCAGGAAGTGTTTTTCTCAAAATGAAATTCGATGGGGCCATCTGTAACTTTATGTCAATCTTGACATTGGGGGGTAACCATTGGGATATATTGAATATCTCATGATTTAATTTTCCAACCAGATGATACTCTTGGGTCACTGCAGTAGTCAACTCGCCGTCAGTATCAACACCTGATCGATATTCATAGCCCAATGATTGTCCTCTCAACTCCTTGTATGCCTTTGGTGTCATCATCATAAATTGTATGTAGCTTGCATAGTTGGATAAATTATTGCTAGTGCTCACCAATGTTCCATTAATGAATACATTAATTTGTTTGAATAGGTTGTGTAGAATACAGTTCTCGTAGGAGAGACCATCACCAGCATTTGGAGTTGTATTATCTGACTTTTTCTTCACCGCAACATTTAAATCAATAAATGTTGATGACAAATCAATGAAATAGTCTTCATTGGAAAATATTTGAAAGTGTATATTTTCCGAGAGGGGTTGTTGGGGGTGAAATTGTTCATAGTAGCCATACTTGACACTGACATCAACATTTTCAGCATTGAATAGATTCAATGAGGAACTAATTGATGGATATGATTCCTTGTGGGGGAGATAAGTCATCTTAAGAGAAGAAATCCTTCTTTGATCTAACAATCTTTTTCTTTTTCTTCTTCTGCTTATTGGTCTTCCTTGTTTTATTCCTCAAAGTCCTTGTTGATGTCCTTCGCTTCCCGCCTGGGTGGAGACTGATGAGTGAATGACGTGCACGCATCCTTTTCAATCCCTCCCCATTTTGTCGAGATTTTAATTGCTCACCAACGGCTCTTGCTGAAGATCTAATATTTTCCTTAACACTCTCCTTGAAATTCTTGCCCGACCCCCAGTCCTGTAGTGTGGAGGCAGCAAAATTTGATGCAGCAGGTACAAGATATTTTCTGGCAAGGGGTAGTGCAGAACGAAATAGCCTAGCAAACCAGCTACCAAGACCGTAGCCAGACATTGTAGTACGACCCTTGTAGTAGTCCAATCCATTGCCTATTTGACGTGGACTCAAAGCACCAACATAGCAATCGATATCGGGGCAGACAAATGGAATTCTTCTATTGTTCATTTTAGGTGATTGTGCTGTCGCCGACAATGGGTCGAAAATGACATGTAATCACTGCTAAGCCTTTTGAAATTGCTAGAGGATCACCTAATTCAGTTCTTAGTGTTAACTGACAGAGTTCCAAATAGGAAGTGTTTACGGGAATATACTGAAGATGCTTTATATTGTAGTGATGAATATGCTCTTGATTGGTTTTTCGTTCAAGAACTCGTAGGAGGGGAACATTTGAATTACCGACTCTCGATGTTTCCACAAATGAAGCGTAGAGAAATATACAAGTGTCTGTGGAGAAGGCAGGTGGGTAGTCAGCAAAAATGAAATTAGTGTTTCCGGCACTTTTACCATTGATTATATTGAGCTTAAAGCCAAGAACATCCTTTAGGTTATCATTGAGAATAACCGTTTCGCTGGCAATAGGTGAACTAATGTAGATCTTGCCCTCCTCCTTTGAATAGTTGAAATGAAAAGCTCCTTTTTTACGAGCGGAAATTCTTTTATTAATAGAACGACATAAATCATTCATACAGGTGAGTTCCTCGTAGGGTAATTCAATATATGGATAATCCATCCAATTGATTTTTTGAATTTGTTCTTGATCACCTGAAGGTGGTGGTGGCCAATCATAGGGTCTAATTTTTATATCATATTTACGATCCTTTCTCAGGATGTCATAGGTATTTTTGAGAATACAGTCGACAAGAGCCACTTCATACGCACCGTCAAATTTGATGGCGGGGGAGAGTTTTGTCCAAAAATCACTTGTTCTATTCAAGTCGTTGTAGAGAGGATCGGAACATTGGACATAAAAGTTACATAAAAATCATTGGGCATTGTCAATATCTTCAACACCGATCCAAGAATCAAAATCAGAGTTGTATCCTAGCCACCGAACAAGTAACTGTTTCCTACCCCTGCGAGTACGAGTCTTTAATATCTTTTCAATTTGATAGATTTCACTATTATTTTTAACTTTTTGTAGTTCATAGTCATAAAAGCCGCCGAGAATCTCTTCATCTTTGGTATCGCGCAAACGATAAGTTATGGGTTTAGTGTCTAGGATTTTTGCCACTTTAAAAAGTTCGGTGGACCACAAGTAATTCCCCTTTTCAAAACATTAGTTGTCCTATTAATTCGAACAGTATCACCAACATTGAATTTATTTTTCTTCTTGACAATCGTTTCATTGGAATACTGTTTAAGAAAGGTGTCAATTGTATCATGATCAGAATGATGAACTTCCGTTGGCGTAGAGTTGGACAATGATCGATGAGGTCGTTGATTATAAATCAACATGATTTTATCTAAATCATGAATAAAAGCCGGTGTATTTTTCAATGTACAATATCTTGAAATTAAAAGTCGAATAGTTCTTATCAATCGTTCGGCCAATGCAGCCTTTATAGGACTATGACTATGATAGAGCAGTGTACTATATTTTACTAGTACTTTTGCAACATGGGGATTAACAAATTCACTACCACGATCCGTTTGAATTTTTTTATATGAATCCTGTTCGAGAATACTTTCAATGGCCTGAGCAACTTCAACGCCTCTCTTTGATCGCAATGGAATGGCATATGCATAGCGACTAAAAACACTGATTGCAAGTAGAATGTACTTGTACGGTGTATTGTGACGTCGTTGAACCTCATCTAGAGTCAGGAGATCTGCTTGCATTATATGCAGTGGGTAAAAGGCTTTAGTTTTTCGATATTGATTAGCACGAAGTCTATGATTTCTATGCAGAGTGTAACTTGATTCATTTTGTAGATAGTCTTGTACACTTTTAGTGTGAACACCAGTGACCTTGGAAAGAGTGGTGGGTGAACTTAAACTCCCCACCTCACCAATATTTTCATAAGCACCTTTCAGAACTTCAACCATTTTGAACGTAAACACGTTGTGTAACGTCCACTACCCTTTTGTATACTGGCGGTTGGTGGTGGTGGTGGTGGTGGTGACGTTGACTTGATACGTCTTCGCTTTTGTCTAGCTATCAGTGGTGTGCTAGTATTTTCCAAATTGATTTAAAATCTTCTTCTTCTTCATATTTTAATGGTGTGTTGTTGTTGTTGTTGTTGATGCATGTTCATTTAATTTTTTTAGAATTTGTCTATTGCTAATAAGACTTTAGGGGAAGTTTAATGTATTTAGAAAGTTGTATAGATGAGCGTCAAATGATAATAGTCCTTTACGATTTGTAACCATATCATAGATTAAATCAAGTAGATTATAGCTCTTGCCCTGAATTATAATCCCTTTCCCATTGTTCTCAACTTGAATATGATCTTGACCACTTTCCATGAGATAGGTTAGGAGTCGTTTACTTTGTTCACGATATGAGTGGGGCATTAGATTTCCAATTTTCATTACAATTGAATCCAATTCCTCCTTCTTTAATTGTGTTCCAGCAGCAGCAGAATCCTGAGGAGATGATTCTTTTTTGTGATCAATAGCAGCAGCAGTGGCCTTCACACGATAGGGCTTATGTTTGTCCACTCGGCGAAGTGCATCTTGAAGTAAAAGCAGTTTTTTATCATCCTCAATATTCTCATTGTCAAGGAATTTACTCAGATTGTTCTCAAAGTGTTCCACGGGTGAGAGAGCGAGTTCTATTGGAGTCAATTTATAGGGTTTTGCCATTCTCTCTAGAGAAAACTGTTTACAAGTCCTGCAATTATTGGCAGTAAAAGTGTGAAAAAGCTACCGCCCGCCTGAAGAAGTCGTTTCTTTTTAAAATTCTTTCCTTTCTTTTTAGAGGCCAATGTACGTACAATGGAACGATGTTGCTTTGCCTGTTGCTTAACTACTTCTGGCAGTTGAACATTACCCTCGGTCAAATTTAAACAAAGTTCAGATATTAGATTAATGAAATCATTGTCAATACCATGTTTGAGTATGGCTTTTCTAAGCGGGGGTTTTGAAGTGCTTAGAACTGAAAACAGATGTCTATTTTCATGTAGTTTCTTCAGTGTCATGATAGCAACTAATAGGTCTTTTTAGTGTTCACGGGGAGATATACTGTAATTTCATTGTCGAAAATATCTGTGACTACACGCAGATCCTCGGGTGTATTTTGATTAAGATCCAATAGGATGTAGCCGTAGGGTTTATTAGTTGCCTGATTGTATGCTGAGAGCAGAAATTTGGGGCGCCTGGATAGATTTGTTTATTGAGAGTTATTAGCGAGCTAGAATCACGAACAACTCTGTAGATGATATAGTAGGTGCAGTTCAATGCAAGTGTTCGCATACATTTGCTCTGATGAAATAGATTGTGTAGAACCAGAGTAACGGAAATCTGTTCGTGATGAGAGCGAACAGTGAACAATTGTAGCATTTCCTGGGACCATTGTTCAATAGATTCAGCCAGATCGTCAATGATCAGCCAAGAGTTTGGTTCAATAATGCTGAAAACATCAAGTCCCTGTATGAATTGTATCTGCACCAATCCCATGGTGGTGGCAGCAATTGCTTTTATTTTATCGTATGACTCCTGCCAAATACTGTAACAATAGTAGATTTTTTTCGGCTTTTCCACAAACATTTTATCGCAATTTTTAATTATTTTAGTTAAGAGTGTTGTTTTGCCTGACATTGACGGTCCACACAGAAACGATCTGAATGGTGTTTTAAATTGATACATGTTCCCTTCAACAGTTCACCTAGACAACTAACTGTAGACTATGGCTGTCTAATGACTAAATAATTTCCCTATTACTACTCCGTTCAAGAATAATAAGAAGAAGAAGAAGAAGACGAATAAAGAATCATATTTTCTTTTATTATATACATAAAAAACTAACAATACTTTTAAAAAATATTACATTGAACATGAAAGCACATTAAACATGAAAAATACACTTTTTAATTTATTTATAATAAAAAATACAACATTTACATAGGCACAGAGAAAAAAAACACTTAAATAAATACACTTTTTTTTAATTTATTTATAATAAAAAATACAACATTTACATAGGCACAGAGAAAAAACACTTAAATAAATACACCTTTTTTTGTTTATTTATTTATAGAAAAATACAACATTTATTAGAATAAAGCACTTGAAATAATAATATCAAACAGTTTTATTCACAGCATTTTAAATTTTGGGATCCCCCCTCCCCCCAGGGGCGGCCGCGGGGGCCGTGGCGGCGGAGCGCCGGGGGCCCGCTGCGGCGGGCCAGGGCCGGGGCTGGCATTAAATACTGGAAATTGATCTGCCTTGCACACACACACACACAAACACACATTGAAAATTGTTTGTGATATAGAATTAAAAAGAATTAAAAAGAATTTAAAAAAAACACCCAATTACCCAAAAAACCCTCCCACCCAATTTATACTTTTTTAAATGAATTTAAATGAATTTAAGTTAATTTTTCTAGACCGAGTTGTTTTCTGTACTCTATACATTCAACTCGGTCTGAAATTAAATAATGACCGTGTGGTAGTACCTTCACACCATCCTCAAGTACATAGACTTTGTCCGATATGGCAGACATGGCGTTTTTCTCAACTCTAACTGTGTAGTTTTTAAATTGTAAAGAGCGAATCGCCATGACTTTCGCCCTTGGCACTAAACTACGTTCCACACAGTTTCTATACACATTCATGTCGAAATTATTTTTTACAAAGTGTGTAGGTACCCCCTTGCAAACTTGTTTGATATCCTTGCTGTGCGTTTCCACACAGTATACCTTCGGACCAGGAAACACACCACTGGATATCAGATCGCTACCCGTTTCAGATTTTAGCATTAACAATTGATTTGGGGCCTGGCGTTTCACTAGCTCTGGGTAGAGGGATTCGTCCCAATTAGTGTAGTCCATTCGTGAGCTAATGTACTCGCCATTTTCCAAATCATTCAATAGATTTTCAGTTTTGACTTTTAACAGGAGTGAATCAGTGTCCCCGTAATACACTTGAACTTGTCCCTCAATCGGCCACTGTACCTTGCATACATTATAATAAAATGACAACATGAGTTTCTTGGATATTTCAGTTATTGCACTTCCGCCTGCAATATTTTTATTTAAAACAATGTTTCTTTTCTTACGGTGTAGGAGCACCATATCAGAGTCTATGATTGTGAACGATGTGAAGTTTGGATCCGCAATGATTCGAGCACAATCTTTGGGGTTGGTTACAATGTCACATCGACTTCTGTTTCGTACGCTCTCGCACATTTTACCGAAAGCTGAGTTCAAAATGAGTTTATAGACTTCTTTTTCAACTTTCGTTTTCGCTTGTGAACGCTTACTGACAAAGGTGTCAATAAACGTTTTCATGTAAGGCTTTTGATCAAATTGGAGGGCTCTATGAATCTTTGTGACCTTGAAACCATTGGACACCATCCATTTCAATAGCACGTGATGAACAACGATATTCTGTTTCGGGTTGAGGTCGGCAATTAGTTTTTGTTTTGAAGGTACCCAGTGCATACTCCCGTCCTCTACTAAAGATAAATTGTAGGGGCTCAGAGAGTCCCTACCCACCGGTCTATTTATGCACGGAAAAACAAAGTCTTTTACCGAGTCATGGATTTCCATGGGTATTTCACCGTCAATTTCAAAAAACCATCCCTGTGCCCCATTCTCCTCAACACTGGCAATGTCGGGGAAATTCGAAGCACAGGGATTGTCAAGCCATTTATAATTGCCACACGGCAAACAGTAGTGAGACATTGCCGATGGGTAAAGAGAGTTCATATCCAAAAAAACTGCGTCCGACTTTTCATCGGTGTGCTGTCCACTCGGATCAGTTTTCATGATACGATCCCCGTGAAAAACATACCCACCCCTCATTGATCTCTCTACAAACAGATGCTGATCCACATCGGCGATCAGACCTATTTCTTCTTTGCTGATTTTAAGTATCAAGTCCATCACCAAATGAGGAGTGGAAAAATAATAACCTAAATCCAACCCAAATTCCCCATAGATTTTATCCGTATTTTTGCACACAATGTCCAGAAGAGTGAGTACGTCACTGGCCAAGTAAAGTTTACAATAATCCCACCCATTTTTACATCCACCCTTTGCCCAAACCCTCTTAGCAAATTCGTAGTCGCTAGTGGTGCACTCACTCTCAGTAAGAGAATTGTAAAAAGCTTCAATGGGCGGTAGTGACACCTCATCTAGCCTCGAGCCAGAGTTGTAATAATCATATGGATATATACCCTTACACGTTAATAAATCATACATTTCATCATCGGGGAAGCGCTGTTTGAGGAGGGGGAAGCTATCAAAATTGTCACTTTTCTGTACCTGAATCAATTGACTTAAAGATTTGGGGAAGAAGCTGAAAGAGTCTAAAAAACGGATTTTATTCAGGCACGTGTTACCCTTGTCAACTGTTTTCCACATGAATTCTAGCAGCAGTAGCTTCTCCGATGATTTGGGTATGATATTATAAGAAAAAGAACCATCTATCCATGCGTCATCTACAACTCCACCCTTGGCAATGCGGGCCAACGCCGGAAGAACAAACTTTAAGTCGTAATTGGAATTGTGTATAAAAACAGGTACGAAATATTGTTGTCTAACGTTTAAATTACATGACTGATGGGCTACCCCTCTAAAGTTACTCCCTCCCGATGTAATTTCCTGCCACAAATGATCATGGTCGATCACCTTCCTCCTCCCCCCATTCCCAACGACATCATCAAATTCTCCCTTGCAAACCCAACACATTTTACGATTTTTAATGGCCACTATGTCATCTGGTGATAGGAGCATAGGATAGTTTGTATAACGAAGGCGCGAAATTGCACCGTTCGCTTTTTTGATTAGACTCACCAATGCCGAGCGCATGCAGTCTTCACCGTCACTCCAACATCTCAACTACATCCAGCACTTGCATGGTATTATTGGAATCTCGTTGCGCATGAGCGTAAGAGACCCCTATGGCTTCATGTATTTTAACACGATTTGAATTTGACGGATCGCAAACGTCTGTCAGTTTAGCTTCGCAGTCCAAAGTGATCTTATTGCTCTGCAGGAGCGTGTTTTGAAAATTTTTAAAACGTAAGATCGCTCTATCTCCGCTTACCGTCTCCACAGCCTGGTATCCATGACGTTTACAGTGTTTCATGTGATGCTTTAACTTTAAATCAGAGCGAAATCTTGAGAGGCATGTTGGACAGTAATAACATACACCTTTACCCTTTTTACCCTCACTTAGAACCCTACTAACATCCGTAATTGGATTGAAATGACCAATTGAATCGGAGTCTGTGGGTGGGGTGTATAGAAGCCACACCCAATGTTCTACTGATTCAATTGAAGGAGCCCGAACTGGAAATAATACACCCTTCTTATCGGAACGCTGACCCTCTTCAAATTCTGTTTCATACTGTAACACCGTGACACCAATCTTTAATTGTGCATTAGCCCGCTCAAAAATATCTATTCCTTTTAGTGTCACGGGAAATTGATCATTTAAACAATTAAAATCTACTTTGGGGAACTTCGAACCCTCCCTACCATTAACTGCCATTTTATCCAACTTTTTCCTAGATGCATCTTTTTGAAGTGGTCTGTATGCGGCAATTAAAAATGCATACTTGAAACACTGCAGCCTCGTATCGAAACAGATTCGTTGTACCCCTGACACCCCTCTAAATCTGAATGAGATTTTAAAACTATAGCCCTCTCCCCAGCCCCACCTCTTACAATAAAATCCTTTTTAAACCTACATATATTAACATTTAAACTTTCAATAAATAAAACCACAGATCCACTAACCCCCTCGTTATAATTTTCCCACTTACTTTGAATACTATTAGCCCAATTTAGAAAAACCTCCCCATAATTTGATAAATGCGGGCGAATTGCCAACATCTCTGTGTGCAAGTATTTCGAATACATCTCACCCGCATTTTCATTTAAAAAAATATTTTTAGTGCTATTGATGCTTTTAAACTGACCCCCACCCCCCACACCCCCATCTGTTGTTCAAGAATGGCTCGAATCTTATTAGTATACGAATGTGTAATGGTCGAGGGATCTGTTATTGTACCCCCGACACTAGAGAGTTGAAGGGATCACCGAAATTGGCGCTGTAGACCTTTGTGTGGTGCAAGGCAGAGTTGGACAGAAAAAAACTGGAAGAGGGGATACTGGTGTTGTTGTATTACTACTACTAGTACTAGCTATATCATTAATCGTAATGGTGGGGGGTGACACAGAATTGTC
>CM051264.1:33217641-33307610 GCA_027921565.1 Artemia sinica
GGATTTCAAAAACATCTCCCCATAATATAATTTGACCTATAAAGTCAATTGTGATGTTTGTAGTGCTATAACTATTAGCACTTTAGAAATATTTAAAAAGAAAAGCTTTTAAAGTAAAATTTGGAAAATTTTGAGTTTGGAGGGAAGGGGGATTTCAAAAACATCTCCCCATAATATAATTTGACCTATAAAGTCAATTCTGATGTTTGTAGTGCTATAACTATTAGCACTTTAGAAATATTTAAAAAGAAAAGCTTTTAAAGTAAAATTTGGAGAATTTTGAGTTTGGAGGGAAGGGGGATTTCAAAAAAATCTCCCCATAATATAATTTGACCTATAAAGTCAATTCTGATGTTTCTAGTGCTATAACTATTAGCACTTTAGAAATATTTAAAAAGAAAGGCTTTTAAAGTAAAATTTGGAAAATTTTGAGTTTGGAGGGAAGGGGGATTTCAAAAACATCTCCCCATAATATATTTTGACCTATAAAGTCAATTTTGATGTTTGTAGTGCTATAACTATTAGCACTTTAGAAATATTTAAAAAGAAAAGCTTTTAAAGTAAAATTTGGAAAACTTTGAGTTTGGAGGGAAGGGGGATTTCAAAAACATCTCCCCATAATATAATTTGACCTATAAAGTCAATTCTGATGTTTGTAGTGCTATAACTATTAGCACTTTAGAAATAATTAAAAAGGCTTAGATAAAAACACACAGAATTTGGCATCGTTCCATCTTGCCCCCCTATCAATTCTGAGTTTTGGCTAGAATTAGACAAAGCCCGTTTTAATCACCAAGCTTTTTGTTTTCAGATACGTTGAAGTTTGGTTCAAAAAAGGACCCTTTTCTGTAATTATAAACACATATGGTTTTAATCTCTGTGATAGCAAGAGCCTGTGAAATTTGAGTCCCAAAACTGTCACTCTCTTTGTAACACGCAAGCTTTTCATTCAAACCGGAAAAATACAGCACATTTTAAACGCACGATTGGAAAAGGGATATTTCTGAATGATAAAGAACTGTTTTTCAAAACAATTAAAACTTGTAAACATAGCTGTGGAGGAGAGATTTTATTTACATAATAAAAAAAGGATACTTAGCGTTTTCTATCGAATATACTCATTATATTCTTTAGGTTTTGTATTGTTGGAGGGGAGGGGGGCTAAGTCCCCCTGAAATTTGAATTTACTAGTAAAACAATTTTTTTTTGGAAATAAAGAATGAAAGTGTACTCACATTGAAAATAGAAATATCCATTGTTTTCAAAGTTAATAATATGCAGTGTCCTATGCTTGATGTGTTAAAACATAATGAAAATTAAATTCCAATACATGACCATTTTATACGGGGTTTCCAGGATGAATAAAAACGGATGTTGAGTTACATAATTTCGTGCGTGCTCCCAAAACATGTTCGACTACTATATATCATACCAGTTTTGTTTTTTTTTAAGAATGTACACGTGAATTCATGACGTACATTCATTGTGCAATTGACAACAAAAACAGAAAAAAACCTGTTTGCTTTAAATTATATTATTACGACCAAACTCTCAAAACATGCTTGACTACATTATACATTGCCAAGTTTAAAAAACCTCGACTTTAGTGTGCCAACTTTTAAAATGTTCACGCGTAAATACAGTGTCCCAAGCATGGGTTTTTCATGCCCAATTCCAATGTATATTTTCATGTGCAATTAGAATCAATAGCAATTTCAATGTATTTTTTCATGTATTTTTCGTGTCTATTACACTCACACTACTGTCGCAGTAGTAGTTCCAGCAGCAGTGGCCCTTAATGTATCAAGTTAACACCCTTATCCGTTCCTACAGGGGCGTCATTTGGGGGGACAAGGTTGGGCAGTTGCCCTCCCCCCAAAAAATGTGGAGAAACAAATTATTATATATCTCATGCTCCTTGACTATCCAGATATGGACCCCTCTTGTCCCTTAATAGAAATACTGGAGATTTGCATCTGCGTTTCTAAGATATTGCAGGTACGCCTTTTCGATAACTCGGATGCACAGTGTCTTTTGATTTAGCTCAATATTCCCCGAAATTTCACCTCAATACCTTTACCCTTTAAACACACCCAGAATCAAACATTCTCTGTATGTAAAAATGAACAAATTGCATAATTTACATTCCTCGCTCTGGGGGCTGTCGGGGAAATGGCATTCTCTGAGGCATAATTGTTAAATCTTTTGACTATTTTGGACAAAATGGCTTTTCGTTTTGTCTTAACAGCCGTAGCCGTTCCTGAGATATTGCAGATACGGCCTTTTGATAACCTGACATTACTTAGTGTAATTTATCACGCTACTTTACCATGCATAAATCACAAGTCTCACTGGAGCTTATAATGCAAAGTTGTTTTTTTTGTGGATTGGGGACAATCTCTGTTTGTTAGCTTTTCTTATGAAGTAATTTTAATTACAATATACCATCCATATTCGTCGATAAAATGACCAACCAGTCAATAAAATCCATAGCCCCCCCCCCCAGAGCATTTTGGCTGGTGACGCCTCTGGTCGCCACAAGACCAAGTCTATGGAAAGTAATTACTTGTACTTCTTATCTCTCTACTTCTCTCTCTACTTCTGTACTTCTTATCTTATCTCTGGCTATAATTATTTTCTTTAATTTTACCCTAGAATGATAACTCCCCAAAACACGAAAAAAGAAAAACAAAATGAATAAAATGAAAAAAAATTACCAAAGGATATTCTACACCATACTCTCTGCCTATATTTTGGAATAGGGGTAAAATATTCAAAATTTCTTCTTTTCTTCACTATTTTTATTTGTCATGCTTTTTTTGGCAGTTCAATTTTGCAAGTGGCGGAACATAAACATGCATAGTTTTCAATTCATTTTCATATCATGTGGCTCTTTTAAAATACTTTTTGTTTCAACTCTGATGTACTTTGATTGTAGTGCACGTTGAATTTACTTCCGAAACTAAATCCTGCATCTCATTTGATCTTATGTAACTACCAACTCTTGAAATATTTAAAGGAAGTATCCTGAAATTGAAATTTTCCCACTGGGCAAATAATTTAACACATGACCATGTTTCTTCTTTTTCTTGTCTCCTTTTTTGAGCTTTTGTAGCCAGCCATAATTACAGTCATCTTTTATTCCTTCCACGTAAAATATTACAAATCAAAGTTTTGAGGAATCCGTCACAAAGAATCCATACAGTATTTTTTAACTTCAAGTGCTAGAGAGTCCTAAGAAAAACACTTCAAGAACAGCAAGAGAATGAGACGAGGAGAAATTTGCCGGTGCGACGTAACTAGTTTCTATTTGTTTATTACAGCAATAAGTGAAGAACTTCTACCGCTTTTAAGTTAAAGTTTGAGACGTAAACACGAAATCTTATTTCACAAATATGATTCTGGGTGCTATTGAGATTCAGGTTATGATTAACAGACATAGACTAGCCTGGAATTAGTTTCAATACATGGGCGCCCATAATCTGAATTCCAGGGGGGGGGCAAACCTCGTCTAATTGGCACTTATAAGGCTATCTCAGAACAAAAATATAAAAGTAAGGCAGAATCATTCAGCCAGGGAGGGGGCACCCCCCCCCCTTATGGCCGCCCATGTTTCAATATAGAAAAAAGGACCAGTTAATCGGAAGCTTTTTACTTTTTTATTATTTAAAAACAAATGGTTTTTCAGAAATTTCTTTTAACCATTATTTAATTTAAAAATAAGTACAAGTGCATAAGTAAAAGCGATTTGTCTTTTGCCTTGATTACTTCATAAATAATGTTTGTACCAAGAAACTCTGGAGGGGGCTCCATGGTCGAGCATATTAAAGTTCTATTGCGCATTTTCTGGGTAGAAACAGACTGGGAGAGGGATCACACTCCTCCCACGACCTATTTTGTACCTTGACACCTTGTCAAACTCCTATGGCATCAAATCTAAATTTTGAAATAACCATCCCACTCAAAAGGATCGAAATGTCCGAAACATGAGCTTTCAAGGGGGAAAATTGTTCAATGAGGCCCGAGGATTAGGGTCCCAAATTACGCAATGACTCCATCCTTCCCAATGGTTCCCATGTATGTTTTAGTGAAAAAGATTGCCGCGTTGCACCTTGTTAAAACTGGAAGTATAAGAGAAGGGAATTCCATAATCCGTTCAAAAACGAGGTGAATCCAAACTTTAATTGCCTCGGTACAAAAACTGCTATTCCTAACTCGGTTAAAAAACAAGTTAAGTCTTGCTTCGGTTCAAAGTCTGAGCAAAGTCCTGACTCAATGCAAAAAAAAGCTAAATCATAACTCAATGTGAAAATATGTTAGGTCCTGTAACGCTGCAAAAGCGACTTAAGTCTTGACTCGTTGCAAAATTAAACTAAGTCACGAGTTATGGCGAAACGAGTCGATTCCCGGGTCTGTGCAAACGAGTGAAGTCCCCAAAACGAGCCAAGTCCCCAAAACGAGCTAAATCCTGGACCCACTGCAAAAAAGACCAGAGTCCCGTCTTAGCGCAAAAAAAAAAAAATTAAGTCCAAGCTGTTAAATGTTGGTGGTTTGGTGCAATCATGAGTTAAGTCCGAATTTGGTGCAAAAACAGCGAGCTTAGTCGGGACTTCGTGTTAAACTGATCTGAATCAAGCTGGCCATTTATGGCGACACGGTGTGAAAACGATGTAAGCCGGGACTGAGTGCAAAAATAAACTAGGTCCAAACGGCAAACTGACGAGGTGCAAAAACGAGAAAATTTGTGATTCGGTATAAAAACGAATTGAGCTCTAACTCATTGCAAAATTGAGCTAGGATCTGAGTTATTGCTAAAATAAACCAATTATTGAATCGGTGCGAAAACGAGCTAAGTCCTGGGTAGCTGCTAAATCGAAGGCTGCAAGGACTGTCATTGTCCGAACTGCAAAATTTCAGTGACACGATGCAAAACCGAGTTAGGTCTTGAGTCAGTGCAAAATGAACAAATCCTATCTTGGTTCAAATATAAGCTCCTATCTTGATACACAAAAAGGCTAAAGAAACTATGCTTAGTCCTCCCCCTCCCCAGTGGCTTGTTTTTCGGTGGAAATGTAAGCAAGTGGTACATTTTTGAAATCGGAAATCTACAGGATGTATTCAATATATTAGAGTGAAGGCTAGAATTGGCCCCGTGGTTGCTCGAATCCCCTTTCCCCTCCCTCATCACTTTTGCGGAAAGGTAACCATGGTGAAACTTGTCGGTCACTTTGAAGCTTCACCTACCTTTTACGTGAAAGGATCTGAGTCATCTTAAAGTTTATTGAGCTCGTAGCTGAATTCAAAGGTTGAAAATCTTTATAATCATGGGACTAACAGGCTTCAAAGTTTCAACAGTCGGGGACTCTCCATTGTCTGAAATCTTAATTCTCTAAGTGTCTGGACATGATGGTTAGCAGTCTAGTATGCTTTGAAGAAAACTTTTGGTACAGATACCTGTCAACCTTATCTCAAGTGGGTCTCAGCACTTTCACCTTTCTGTCACTGTCGGTAAACTACCACAGAGGTTACCAATGTCAGGCAATGAACCCCAAGATAAATCAACAAAAAAAAACTTCCAGTCCTAATTTTTGTCTACCACGCTACAGTCCACAGCCTGGAAGAAGACAAAAGCATATGTTTTTTTTTTTTTTAAATTCACCAGGAGAAAAAAAGATTTGCGACACAGAATGTAAACATAAGACACCCATTATCGTCGGTTGATTTGCCGACACAACGCTAAATGAATCAGCCAATTGAAAGTCTTGTTTTCATGAACCGTGTTAAGAAGACAGTTTTCATTAGTATATTTGTTTCCCGGTAAGTTCATTAGACGCCAAGTCATAACAAGGCTTTAGACATGAGTTCTTCAAGCAAATAAATTTGAATCTTTTTTGCCCTTCGCAACAATCCTTGGACGAACATACATTTCTCGAAGCCGGATATGCCAAAAAATAAGTGACTTAAGGATACATACTTTGGGGGATTGGCATCCCCCAAAGTATTATCTAATTTAGCCTCTAATGTAAATTAAAACATGATCGGCCATATAGACTTTTGTTTCGCAAGAAGACGTGGCCCTTTTGTAAGAAGGCCCAGGAACCAGAGTGGATAGACATTTTAAAATCTCCGCGAGGAATTTATATTACCGAGCATTCAAACTGTCAACTGCAGTTTGTGCTCCGGTCTCTAATCAATGAATCTCGGTGGAATTTCTATTAAGGGGAAGTTTACAGCATCAATTAAACTTAGATTAGAACTCTAATTTTTATTGAAGTGTTAGAGTCATAGTTTTTTATGATAAGAAGCCGATGCTAAGTCTGCTACCACTAAGGGTAGACTGGGGTGCAAATTCCCATACTCCCCCTAAAAATTGAAAAATTGTAAGTCACGTAAAAATAAGTCAATTTTTCGGAAAAAATGGTGTTTTTGAGACCCCCTCCCCCTCTCCTGTAAATATTCTGAAGGTTAAAATCCTCCCCTGAAAGATTTCTGCAGAAGTCCTTGCTTTGTAGTGGATTTGTTTTTCTTATGATTTATGATGGCTGGAATTAAAAAGAATTCACTTTCAAAAGTGACATGACTAAAAACAAGATGTGTCAAGAAGGTCAATGAAACTGGTTTTGAAATTGTATTAGCATATAATGTTTGGATTGTAATTGTAAGTTGCTACGTTCCATAAAGAAAAAAAAACAATAATGAACGTATTTATTTACATTAACGCAAATAACAAAATTGAACATTTATGATTAGGAACCTAAAGCGTGCAAAAAATTAACCACAGGAAAGCCCTTTTAAACGAGAAAAACTTATCAACCATGTTTGTTACTTTTTTAATATTTACCATTAGTGGTTTCATCCATAAAGTCTGATCTGCAATTACATTTGTTGCTTGAGTTGCAGCTTCCCTAGACTAGAGTACAAATTCGAGTCAAATCTGTACTTGCATCATGACTCAAGGCAATCTGATAAACAGAATCCAAACCTAACCTTGGCTTGACTTGATTTCAAGCTGATTGTTCAACAATCAACAAGACCTCTCACTCCGTAGCTTTGGCCTGAAATATTTTGATTAGTTATATTATACTAACTTAGGCTCCATTTTTTTTCGTTGGGGGACTAGATTTGTTGCTCTTTCCCACTTTTTTTTACTGTGTTTCTTAAGAATGTTCTCTTTTCAGATTGTGGAAGAATGGAAATATGTGGCAATGGTGTTGGACAGACTATTTTTGTGGCTTTTTGCAATTGCTTGTATAGGTGGCTCCATCCTGATCCTTTGTTGGGCGCCAGCACTTTATGATACAACGTTACCTATTGATCTAAAATACTCTAAAATTGCTCAAAACAAGTTAAAAAGCATGGGAGTTGAAATTCCCTATTAAATTTTTTATGTGTTCATATATTTGTGGAATAAACAAATAACTATTTTAATTAATTTCATTTTTTTTTTTTAGTTTGTCCATCAATGTCCAGTGTTTGCTTACGTCATGCTCCAGCTTAAACAAAAATAAATACAGTATTTTAACTAATGGAGATACATTATATTGTGTCTCGCAACAAGAACAGAATTGAGTCATCAATTAAAATCATATTTCGTGAAGAAGTTGGTTTTTTTCAAACATTGTAGCCTTGAATTTAAGAACGAAAACATATCGTTTGCGTATACCTGAACCGTCGTGTAACTGAACACCAAGCAACTGATCCCCTCTACAATTGAACCCTCCTTTAAATGAACCCTCGTGCAAGCGAACCCGTGCAACTGAACCCCATTTAACTGAATCCTCTTACACCACAGCCTTCTTAGTCAGTTTTTCAGTATTCTACAAATAAGAGGCAATGTCATGGGGTAAAACACAAGATAGAATCTTTACATGTTCTACCTTGTTGTAATTGTTTGTTTTTTAAAGTCATGAAATAAATGCATGTCAAGATCATTAATAAAAAAGCTCTGTATTGTTTCACAAAAAAGAAAATCGGACGTCACAAACCATTAAAGCCAGATTTATATCTCCTTTTTTCATATATGTTAATGGAGTCCCCTTGGCCCTGTCTGCATACTGTGATGGTTTTTATCACTTTGGAGGGTGTTTTCTGTAGCGTATTCGTTTTGCATCGATAGGGAACCTGAGAAAGTCTGTCGAAACTTCACTGTTACAATCCCAGTATAGTACGGGAGCCATTATCTAAAAATGTGACCCCTTCATGACACATCTGTTTCAGGCAAATCGATAGCAGTTTCTAGTCATATTAAATGCGCTGAGTACGATTATACCCGGGAATAGGTACCTCCGAGGGGTGCTTGACCCTTAAAAATGACCTGACATATTACATAGTACTATCTACCGAAGTTCACTTGCAGCCTATTACATTTTGGTCCTTTTAGCTACAACTCAACGTAACTGAGCAAAAATGTAAGCAAGCTAGTGATTAAAAAAAAAAAAAAACTGTTATCGCCTGAACGTTATTTTTATTCGATAAATTGAATAAATTATCGCAATTAGTGTATTGAGAAATCGTTTGTAATCGTTATAATGTTTAATTATTTATAACCCACAAATGAACATTAGCAACTGAACAGGAAGTCCTGGTCAAGGTTAAAAATAAAATATTCAAGTTTAAAATTTTCAAGAAAAGTAGATAGTGGAAACTTGGCCGGGAGAGGTTGCGATAATAAATGCAAGAAAGGAAATGCAGTACTTACTCAGTCTGGATAGCCTCTAAAAAAGAGGCTATCCAGTCAAAGAACCGCACAACATTTGCTATAGATCATAAAATGAAAATATATTACCAGATAATTAAATCAAAATAGTTATTATCATCAGAATCCGACACACATGCACCTCCACAACTACATAGCAAGCTACAATTTTTTATTCCTTCACAACCACAACGCGACCTGTAACCATTTGTACAAGTGCAATATGGCGAGATTCTCTGGATCGAAAGTGGCCACTGAGGCAAGGAACGAGTTAATGGTATCACACCTTGGGCTTCGCTGAATACCCATCCGAAGTTATAGGGTCTGTGGATAATTGGAAGGGGTTTTAGAGCCTGAAGGATATGGAGTTGGAAAAGGACACGCTTTATATGGAATCGAAAAGTGTTCTCGGTCGGCGGAATATTTTTTAGACCTTTTTTCCTATGGAAGAGATGGACCCGAAGATCATTGAGTGACTTAAAGTCACCAGGCTTCTTACTGTACGCGGCTACAACCATCTTCCTGCATACCTGCGTCATTTTTTGTTCAAATGAAGCTAAGTTTGAAATGTCACTTTCAATCTTCTTCCTTAAATCAGCCGTAGCTTCCAATAATCCACTCTTCACACTTACACTCAGAAATGTCTTTTTTCCTTTGGAGTAAAAAAAAACTGGTCGTATCGCAACCACTCAAACAATACAATAGAGTCGAAAAGGATAACAATGAAGTTGGTGCCGATTTTGCCACACAATGAACTGGAATTATTTTTCGGGAAACTTTGCAAACAGCTCAGTATTTTGGTGGTGAGATAGTAAAGCCAGCTATTGGTAATATTGAAGCAAAATCACAATAATGTCTGTGTCATTAGCATGAACAATAACTTTCGAACACCCATTCCGTAAGCAAGATGCAACATGAAGCACTATGCGAGTGTCGGCCTCCTTTTGGGTGCTTTCAAGCTCTGGAATAGCGACAGGAACTTCGTCCATCTGGAGCTTCACCACGCTCTTTCTCTCCGAAAAGTCTCCGCCCAGAAAAATACTGAAATCCCTTTTGGGAATGCACTGGTTCTTCCTTTCTGCAAACACTAATTCGATGACACTTGGTTTACACTTGGAATTCGTAAGAAGAGCATCTAAGTTTTCAAGCATGATTGTCTCTGTCACAGAAATGTTTTTTGTCAACAATCAATTGCCTCTTCGTTCATGGCTCCCTTTACTATCTTTGAGGCAGACAGAGAAGCCACAGGGGTCCTTGTAACCAAAAAGTCCGTCATACCTATCTGCAACCACATGCAACTGTCGAGTGTCTGCAGGTAAAATATCCAGAAGGTTCCAAAATATTCTCTGAGAGAAATATTTCTAAATCTCTTTTTCAATTGGCTTCTGAGACCGAAAATATGGCATGAAATCAACAACCACTCCCACTTGGTTACAGATTTAGCTGTCCGCTATTACAGTTGGCCACGCGTCTACATTCAAATAGTTCTTGAATATATCTAGCAAAACTGATTTTGTACCCCTAGGTAGTCTCGGAACGCCTTCTTTTTCTTCAAAAATGCTATTTGAAAATGGAAGCAATTCATGCAATAAGAGTTTTCACAGAACATCCCCTGGAGATCCTTGACCACCTTGGCATGCCAACATGACCTTTTTAATAACGTCCAGTTCCTTTGATGCTGTGACAGCTACCCTTTTGACTGCAGTAATCAGTTTTTTTTTACTTGTCCATGGTTTTAACTTTTATCTTTGAGAAACTAGACATTTTACCACTCAGAAATCCTTCAATAGCTTTGAGGCCGATGTCTTCTGCAGCTATAAGTTCCTTTCCGACTGCTTGATCAGCCTCTTCATATGTCATTATATTAGTCAAGGTCTATTCATCATATCTGAATGGATTTAAATTGTCGTCAATGACAGTCACAGTCTTATCAATTAGAAATTCTACTTTCTCAGCCCTCACCGTTTATTGTCAAATTCACTTAGTCCTTCAATTCCGCTCAGTTGGCACAGGGCCCTTGAAACTTTTGCACAAAACGGTACTGTAGTTGTCCACTTTGAAACGGCTAACGGGATTAGAGTTATACCTTTAATGCCACTTTTTTGCTTAGCTTCTAGGTTTAGGCTGCATTCAAGGGCATGATCAGGTGGAACAAGGTTCATTGATCTTTCCTTGCGCTTAACATTAAAAAATCTGGACAAACATTTTGCACGTATTCCTTCTGGAATACGTGCGTATTCCAGCGTCTTTTTGTATAAGCGTCTTTTTGTGTACTGGCGCCCGTAGTAGTATCTAACTGCCATACTCGTGAAGGAAACTGCTACATATGGAGCCCCCTTGGCCCTTTCTACATACTGTGATGCTTTTTATCACTTTGGAGGGTGTTTTTTGTAGCGTATTCTTTTTGCATCGATGGGGAACATGAGAAAGTCTGTCGACTATTTTTCGTAAATATGGAGACCATATAAAATTTTTTGCAAAATCCCGAGCCATTACTGCAGAGCTAGATCTAAACCTCAGTACTTGGAAAATGGGATGAAGACTCATTCTCAACTTCAAAGACCCTATCGAGAGTGGTACCTGGAAGACAATAAACGAGCTGCAATATCCGATAAATACAAAGACATTTTTGAGCATGAATTCAATATCGCCTAGTTCTGTCCGAAAAATACCAGTGTGACAAATGTGTTGTGGTAGAAAATGCTAGCCTTCAGATAAAAGAACATTTGACCGTATAGCACAGTGACCCCATTTGAAATAAGGATGAAAGTCATAAGTGTATGGCAGAGGAACAAGAGAGAGGAAAGATGGACCCTGAAAGGATTATTGTAGCGTGCTTTGACTTGCAAAAGGTCCTACAGTGTCCGTGTGGAGAAATTTCTTCTTATTCCTATAAGTCGAAACTTAACTGTTACAATCCCACTATCTATAACTGCAATACTCGCGAAGGAAACTGCTACATGTGGCATGCAGGCACTACTAAACGAGGCTAGTCAGAAATCGGAGTTGTGTTTACAGCTTTATTGTGAGCATGGTAGAGAAAGAAGCAAAAGAATTCGTTTTCATAAATGAAACTTGTGGAGGGCTAAAAAAAAACAAGAACCTTGTTTCCCTTTTTTGCATTGTGCCAATAAATTTGAGATAGCGATTACTTGCATGTAAGTTGAAACCGGCAAACGCAAAACCAGAACGGTTCGATCAATGTTGTCATAGAGAAATTTGCTAAGAACTAAACAGTCTATGTACCTTCTCAGTGGTTTTAGATTGCAAGAAGTGCATATTTGAATAATTCTTACAAAATAAAGAAATTTTGTATAATTTGAATAATTCTTACAAAATAAACAAATAAAGAAGACAACAAGACGATTGAAACAATTATGTCAGTTATGGTCAGAACCCCAGGAAAATTTGTACCTTATTTGCATAATTTACGTCATTTCTCCCTTGCATGGCTGATTAACGCTACGTTAATAAAGGCGATGCAGAGGCAATCTAACTGCCTATAGGTAATTAGCTGACGCATCCAAAGCGAACTACTTTTTTTGCTTCAAGTCCGTTATTAGGTAAGTTTTACGATGAAATGTTTCGCTTTAAATTGGAAGTGTTGGACAATAATTTGATTAAACGATATATCCATGTTTCACTTTCTATATTTGTTATAATGATTTCGATGTCTCCGATAACTTTTTTTTTTTTTTTTTTTTTTTTTTTTTTTTTTTTTTTTTTTTTTTTTTTTTTTGCTCAAATTAATAAACTCTTCGCTTTGCCAAAGTTCAATAACAAAAATTGTAGTTAAGGGGTATTTTGCACAAT
The DNA here is from genome assembly GCA_027921565.1 of Artemia sinica. Classification (NCBI taxonomy): domain Eukaryota; kingdom Metazoa; phylum Arthropoda; class Branchiopoda; order Anostraca; family Artemiidae; genus Artemia; species Artemia sinica. The sequence continues at coordinate 33,230,150 of CM051264.1, forward strand.
TTTTTCTAAATATTGAATAATTTTAAAGCAAGCTTTGATGACATACATGCTTATCATAAAAATCTAGATTTGAAATTACACGGGCTCAGGCTCCGGATAAAGAAAAATAAATTACTGGCGGCATCAAAATCAGCGGTATTTCAATTTTTTCCCTGGGAATGGTATGTGCCTTTGAGTGATTAAACAAAAAAGAGCAGTTTTTTCAACTCAAAGGGAGGATCAACAATAAAACTTAAGCGAACAGAAATTATTACGTATATGAGAAGGATAACCCACAAAACCACGTTCTTCACGCTAACGTTTAGAATTTTCTAAAAGCTACTTATTCTAATTTAACGAGCCTTGTGTTTCACTTGTTGTTCGTAAAAGATTGGGATACAAATTCATACTTTAGCATAAAGAGCGAAGTATTTAAGAGGGGGCATCCTCCACATCCCACCACTGAAAATTCCCCCAATAAAAAATTCGCCTTCCCGAAAAATGTCTGTTTACCTTCAAATAACAAATGCTATATGTAAGCAATAGGCAATAGGATTTTCTTTTATTAATTAAATATATAAAAAAAAATTTCAACTGAAATAAGGAACAACACTAAAACTTAAAACGAACAGAAATTAATCCGTATATGAAAGGGGTTCTTCTCTCCTGAGCGCCTCGCTCTTTACACTATAGCTTGACTCTTTGTCACAACTCTACTTTTTAAAACAATGAAAACTTTAGCGTAAAGAGTGAGGCGTTGAGGAGGGGAGAGCCCCTTTTATATACGGAATAATTTCTGTTCGTTTTAAGTTTTAATGTTGCTCCTTACTTTCAGTAAAAAAAAACAACTTGTTTTTTATTTAATTTCTGAACGTTTATCAACAAATGCAGGTTCATATTTGGCTTACCGTACATAAAAAGATTGTATATCAATTTGAGAGATTTATTCCGTATATAAAGGGATCCCCCTTCCTTATTACCTTGCTCTTTACGCTAAAGCTGTTAGCCCTTTTAAAAAAGCTTCCTATTCTAATTAAACGGCCCTCGTGTTTCAGTAAACGCTCTTAATAAATTGGAACGAACAGTCAAACTTTAGCATAAAGAGCATGGTATTAAAGAGAGGGCAGTAGTGGGGCCATGATTACTTAAAGCGGGCCCATAGGGAAATTAACACAGGGAAATCAACAAGGGGAGCTCCTAGCCCCTCGCATAGAAAAGCAGTAATAATAGGGAAATTAACACAGAAAAATAGCATTGGATTTCAAGTGCATGTTTCATCACGCGACACATCCCTTGGTATTTCTGTGATTCAAGCGCATGTCCTCCCTTTTCGCATAGAATTCCTGTGATATGCTCTGGCAGGATTCCCACCCTTGGCAAGATTCCCACCCCTGGCAAGACTCCAACCTTGCCAAGATTCCCACCTTGGCAAGATTCCCGCCCTGGCAAGATTCCGAGCGCATGCCCTATTTCTAGGTGAAATTCCAAGGTGTTTCAATTACCTGGAATGTGGTCAGGATAAAACAAATGTTAAATTAACAGGGGGAGCTCTTAACCCCTCAATCCTGCACAACGCAGTCACCTGTTCTATGAAAGGGAACACACTTGGCAAAACTCCGTAACAAACCCCTCTGGACTCCAATGATGTCATACAACTTACCCTGTTTCAAACCGTTAGGTCTAATATGCTTGAAAAAACTTTATGAAACCCTGCTACAGGAGCCAATGAGGGAACCCCCGCTTATAACATAACGACAGCTCACACCTTATGTAATGATTATGCAACTCTGTCACGTAATACTTTTTTTTCGCCCGAAACCCCCAAAGCTTTTTTATTCACTAAATTAATGGTGGCACACTTTATGTAAGGTCACGTAATGATTGCGCAACCATCACTGCCAGATAATACCATTTTGACATTTTTCGCCCAAAAGCCTCAAGACATTTTCTTTATTATGGCATTTAATTTTTTCGCTCGAAACACCTTTCATGTTTTTCCCCTACTTTTTGAGTCCGCCGGGATCCGAAAGGTCATTTCCTTCCAATGGCTTTGTGCCTTAACTAGAAGGACTAAACTGCTATTCCCAGTATTTTGTATCTGGAACCATATTCTAACATTAACCTATTGCTTGACAGCTAAGATTCCCCATTTTTGGCAAACACTTGAATGACGTGTTACTCTCCCAATTTGACACGCTCCAGGAGACATGTACTCTCAAGATATTAGTAAAGGGTAATGCATGTCTTACTTGTGCTAAAGAATACATCTTAAAAATATAGACATCGTATATAAAAGTTTTATTATTTCAAACAAATTGACAAATAATATTAAAAACATAGAGAAAGGCAGTTAAAAAAGACGATAAAAATAAAGGCTGGAAAAGGCCTTATTCCCCCAGTTTCAAACCAATGATACATTTTAGAAACGAAGACACCTCATACGGCATTGCCGCCGCTGAAACAGAGATTTAATACCTCTATAGATTTATCGTAATTCTAAAACATTTAACTTTTAGTTTTTCGGAATTCCATTGGCTACAATGATACTTTTGTGCCACGATTCACTTGAAAACAACTGTACTGCAGAGAAATAATATTTTTTTGGTTAAAATAAATGTCTATGTTATCGCTTTATTTTATAGCATTAGCAGTACGTTTTAGAAAGGAACGTGCCTCATACAGCGTTCCTGCCTCTGAAACAGGATATTCAATATTCCTTTAGATTTTCGGAAAACCTAAGAACATCTAACTTTTAGCTTTTCGGCATTCCGTTGGCTAGCATGCTAGTTTTATACCACAATTCGCTCGAAAAGCACATGTACTGAAGAGACACAGTCTTTTTTGGATAAAATAAATTTCTTTGTTATCAGTTTATTTTATAGAATTAGCAGTACATTTTAGAAACGAACGTGCCTCATACAGCGTTCCCGCCTCTGAAACAGGATATTCAATATTCCTTTAGATTTTCGGAAAACCTAAGAACACCTGACTTTTAGCTTGGACTCTCAATAAATCGAAAGGGGAGGCCTGTTGCATTTATACCCACAAGTGTATCAACACTAGTACAACATAACCTTTTTAACTTAACCCCCGTTCAACTAAACCTCTGCTTAACCCCAACCTTCCGATATAGATGTAAATGGGAACCCAATTTTATAACCGTGCATCTGAACCGGTTTAACTGAATCCACGTTAAACGGAATCTCCGATTTTTGCATGACCTCAATTTCTCTTAGCCCTGACACAACCCAGGGGGCATTTTTCAGAAAAATATCAAAACATGCAAAGGGAAGAAATTCTTGTTCCCACCTATCCCGCGCACTGCTGGGGAGTTTGGTCAGTGTCTACTCATTTCGGGGGCAAAATCTGGACTTCCGCTAGGCCATAAAAGAGGTTAACAAAAGGTCTTGCTCGAGATAACTTAAAAGTAGTAATAATAGAAAAATTATCATAGAATTTCTAGGATATGACCGCCTTTTACGTCACATCATTCTAGTTTCTAGCGCTCAGCTAGCAAGATTCCCCCTGGGAGCCCTCCCGGGATTCCAGGCGTTCTATTATTTCTTCTATATTGACATGATTCCTAGCCATTTTTTGGTACATTGTTTTTCTGGAAGACCCCCTGGATTTCTGTGACCAGGTCTAATATGAACGACCCCATTGTATCTCACAAGCTAGACTAAAAGGACCCCATGAGGGAATTCCCCGTGCACAGCACACAAACACACATGAGTGGGGCGTCATAACGACAGTGCATATCTTAAGCAATGACACCAAATGGGAGATGATTGAAGATAAGTAGCTCATCTTGCGAGAGGAGTAGGTGCCCAAACCGTTCAAAAGTATATTTATAGCCCCACTGCCACACTGTTTTTACACTGACACCAGCCATCCCCCCCCCGTCATCCACATGAAAGCAGCTCTCATCCCCTAGGACATCTTCCACCTTTTTCGTTCCGAAAAAAAACTTCGAGAATCTAAATTAAACAACCCTTTGTTTTTTGTTTTTTTACTTGACCTGCAGGGACTCAATATTTCACTGCTAGAATGTGTTACTCCAATGTAATTCACGCCACAGAGCATTTAAAACACTTCTCGGATTTTCCTTGTTTTGGTGATGATTTTACAAGTTGACCGCGATTACTACACTTTGCCCTTGGTTTCTACAGTGGTCTTGATGTCTAGGGTTGCCCCTGGTTTCTATAGTTTGCTCTTGTTTTTTTTTATAAAATTGACAGGTTTTCATTGTTTTGCTAATGATTGCATAGAAGTTGACCAGGGTTTCTACACTTTGATCACAATTTCGAAGGTATGGTCTTGATTTCTATGACTTGGTCCGGAGTTCTAGGGTTGACTATGCCATGTAGATAAGTACCTTATGATTTTTCTTGGAATACACTGCCGTTCTGGGCTTTAATATTTCATAGCGATGAGACACAATCGTTTCTCACTTGATGCTTTATAAGAATGTCAGGGAATATGATTTTTTTTCCTGGAACACCAAGCATTCTTGGGTTCAATGTTTCTTGACAATAAGCAATAATCACGTCTTGCCACCCCTATGGCACCCATCATCATCCTTGTAAGCGTCTTCTAACGTTTTAAACACACAAGCACACACAAAAACACACACATACACAAAAACACACACACACAAAATGACAAACACACAAAAAGACACACACAAAAGCGCACAAACACAAAAACACACACATGCAGAAAAAATAAACACAAACACACAAACACAAAAACAAACACACACACAAAACATCAACCCAAGAATGCTTGATGTTCCAGGAAAAAAAATTACAATCCCTGACATTCTTAGATAGCATCAAGTGAGAAACGATTGTGTCTTATCGCTGTGAAATATTCAATTCCAGAAAGGACTTTTCTATATGACAGAGTCAACCCTAGAACTCCGGACAAAGTCATAGAAATCAAGACCATACCATAGAAATTGTAATCAAAGTGTAGAAATCATGGTCAACTTCTATGCAATCATTAGCAAAACAATGAAACACTGTCAATTTCACACAAAAAAACAAGAGCAAACTATAGAAACCAGGGGTAACCCTATAAATCAAGACCACTGTAGAAATCAAGAGCAAAGTGTAGAAATCGCGGTCAACTTGTAAAATCATTACCAAAACAAGGAAAGCCCGAGAAGTGTTTTAAATGCTCTGTGGCGTGAATGGCATTGGAGTGACACATTCTAGCAATGAAATATTGAGTCCCCGCAGGTCAAGTAAAAAAACAAAAAACAAAGGGTTGTTTAATTTAGATTCCAGAAGTTTATTTTCGGAACGAAAAAGGTTGAAAATGTCCTAGGGGGGAGCTGGTGTCTTGTGGATGATGGGATGGGGGTGATGGCTGGTGTCACTGTGAAAGCAGTGTGGCAGCGCCATTCCTCTCTGGGCTGTAAGTATACTTTTTAACGGTTTGGACACCTACACTTCTCGCAAGATGAGCTACTTATCTTCAAACCTCTCCCATTAAGTGTCATTGCTTATGATATGCACTGCCATTGTTACGCAGCACTCGTTTTTGTGTGTGTGCGTGCCGTGCTCGGGGGATTCCCCCATGAGGTCCTTTTAGTCTAGCTTGTGGGATACAGTGGTGAGTAGAGGGGACCCTAGTACTCGTGACGGACACCCCTGCTGCCATCTACAATTTAGTCTAACGCTGAAAGTTTCCGAGAAATTGATTGCGTAATTGAGGGGAGAGAATTTCCGATAAATTTATTTGTTGGTGTTCGTCCAGGGGAATTGTCTCCGGGGCGAAGTTTGCATATGCGGATTAACGAGGGAGAGATGTATTGATCTATGACAAGTGAATTTCTGAGAAATTGATTGCGTAATCGATGGGGGAATTTTATTGATCCGATAACGGGAAACAGGAAGTACATGCCTCCTTCTAAACCAATCAGAGGGTTGGTTACATCTCCTTCTAAGCCAATCAGAGGGCTGGTTACATATTAGCGGGAGAGGATTGCAGAGAATATAAGGAAAGGATTTTTGCTATAGTTTTATTAGTCTGTGAATAGAATTCACAGGAGTGAGAAGAACAGTTTGACTTTACTCATTTGGATATATTTGTGTTGATGATGACGAGTGGAATGTTTACTCTGTTAGAAGTTGATAGTAGAGTTGGTAGCAATAATACAAGAGCACCAAACATTGCGGTGGAAATCACGAGAGGATCATGACTTTGTCTGGAATGGGATGAAGTATATGCAAGATATGTGATATCCTTGAGCAAATTTAAAATGGAGGATCAATTATGTTTCGCTGCAAAAGTTGATATAGCACATGTGAATAGACTTCAATGTGCTTTAAGTGCATCAGTGAAACATATCGAATACAATAAACTATATCGCTAATTGTACATGCTTAGTATTGTTGTTGTAATTATTCAATAAAATTGTTTCGAAATCGAAAATGTTCCCTGTCTTTTTGTCAGGTTAGAATGCTAGGGCTAACGATTCATGGTCAGTCTAGAGTCAGCAGTCAGAGTGATAGGATTGAAAAATGAATAAATTTGAGAAAGAGAGAATTAGATCGAATCTAGTGTTTATGGAAAAACATTTGATTTTGGATGACGATTTTCTCAAGTTATCTCTTCAACGCAGGATATTTTTTCGGGGAACACTTGACAATATAATGAAAACTGATTCTCCCCCATTGGACTATTGTATGAAGCTTTGTCGATGTGACTAACATGCTTATACCCAATTTATTGATATATTAATTAGAACAAAGCAGAATCATATCGTGGATACACTTTTGAAAACATTGCCAATGGATTCAATGTAGATGGCTCCCCCACCATTCGAAAGGGGTGACGTCACAGAGTTACTCCTCTCCCATTCCTCCACCTTGAATTTATTCGTCAGCAGGGACGATCAGTTTCGTTTTAGCTGTGATAGAGTCAAGTGACATCGGAAACCAAAAAAATGTTCTATACATGTCCATTATGCATGTACACTCTTGGCAGTTGGAGTCAATGTGAGAATTGTACAATTATTGATGCCTATAGTGAAAAGTGTAAATTATGTAATCCTTGTAAATTACATAGAGGCTATGCAGTACAAATTAAAGGATGTAACTCATGTCTTGAAGAGGTGTGTGACTCTCAACCTAGATGACACCTGTGCTCCAATTGTCACTATGATAAATGTGATCAGTGGGAGAATACTTACCCCGCTATGATTGGAAAGAATCCCAAACGTGATTTTAGTTTATTTCTACGAGATTGGTATCGTCGTGGATTTAAATTATTCTGGGAGGAGGAGTCAGGTCTACAATTCAACAGTCGGGGTAACAAGACAATTTGGTTTCTACGTCATCGGTGTGACGACACTGCCTATTATGACTATAAACCAAGTGATTTATATTTGGCAGTTACCGAATGTGATTCACCATTTGAAAACACTGTATGTGATATTGCTTCAAATAAGCAAATTGAAACTCGTGAATTTCATAATATGAATGCAAATAGTATCATTGACTATACAAAGAGATATGACAAGAGTGAAGTTACATTGTACTGTAGAACACTGCCTTCGGGAGTGATTTCCCAATAGGTTTCATATTGATTTAGTGAGATTAGTGCAATACTCTCAGCGAATGGGTCGGCAAATGTACACTCTAAACGCACACTCCCCGTACGTACTATACTCATATCCTGTGTGCCAGACAAATCCAATACAATGATACCATGTGTTTTAGCAAACATTTCTTCGGTTATACCATTTTCAAATAGTTGCGAATCATGATCTAGGGTTTGCATGGTCAACTCATACAATGTTCCATAGGATTTATCAAAAGATAGATTGTAGAGTGGGATACCGTTTACTTTGCACACAAAGAGATGAAAGTCCAAACATTTCTAATTTATGTGGACATCCAGTCCACGATCCTATTGCACTGGCACTTTTTACAAATGCCAAAGCGAGTTTTGACGGAATTTTGCCATTGATAAAGGATGAGTCGGTGAAGGTGCGTGACCCCATGGCTATATGACGTTGATTGGTGATTGTATGAGGAACAAGTAGTTTAATATTATTTCCATTGGCTCTCAGTTTTTCCACCGCCAAAGCAACAGAACTCATAACTTGTTGTTTGCGTACATGAAGTATTGCCGAGGTGAGGAAGAGAGTCACATCAGGATTGGCAACAAGTTCTTTTCTCAATATGAAATTGGATGGTGCAAGCGTCAGTTTTATATCCACTTTAACATTGGGTGGTAGCCATTGGGGTATATTAAATATTTCATGATATATTTTTCCAACTAGATATAATTTGCTAGTTGTAGCATTTTTAAGTGCATCTGTACTATCAGTATTAGTAATATATTCATATCCAATGGAGGTGCCTCTCAATTCCTTGTATGACTTGGGTGTCATCAACATGAATTGCATATAGCTTGTATAATTTGAGAGATTGTTGCTTGTGCTCACCAGCGTGCCATTGATGTAGACACTGATTTGACGAAATAAATTATGTAATATACAATTTTTATAGGATAATCCATCGGCCCGAATTGGCAATGTATTATCGGATTTCCGGACTTTCATTTGTAAATCTATAAATGTCGAAGACATTTCCATAAAGTAGTCTTCATTGGAATAAATTTGAAAGTGGATATTATCAGAGAGGGGTTGTTGTGGATTAAATTGTTCATAGTATCCATGCTTTACACTCACATCAACATTTTCTGCATTGAATAGATTCAATGATGAGGTGATTGAAGGTTGAGAATCCTTATGCAATAGGTAGGACATCTTAGGAAAAGAAATCTAGTTTCGATCTAACAATTCTCTTCCTGGGGCTTCTTCTTCTGTTTACAGTAAGTGTCGGATTTTTCCTTCTTTTCTTTGACAAGAGTGGTGATGTCTTTCGTTTCTGACCTGAGTAGAGACTGATGAGTGATGCAGTGTTTCTCGACCTTTTTAAACCTTTTCCATTTTGTTTTAATCTCTCGCCAAGGGTTCGCGCGTTGGACCTGAGATTTTCCGAAGCACTTTTTTAAAATCCTTGCCAGAGCCCCAATCGTATAGTGTAGAGGATGCAAAATCTGTCGCAGCCGGTACAAGATATTTTCTAGCCAGAGGTAGTGCAGAGCGAAACAGCTTAGCAAACCAACTGCCAAGACCGTAGCCAGACATTGACGAGTGACCTTTGTAATAGTCCATTCCATTGCCCTGTTGTCTTGGGCCAAGAGTATTAACATAGCAGTCAATATCGGGACAAATGAATACCACTTTTCTATTAGACATCTTGTTGTTGAACGATTGGTCGAAAATGGCATGTAATCACAGCCAAACCTTTTGAAATTGCTATGGGATCACCCAATTCAGTTCGTAGTGTTAACTGACAGAGTTCCAAATAGGAAGCGTTTATGGGAATATATTGAAGATGCTTTATATTATAGTGGTGAATATGTTCTTAATTGGTTTTTCGTTCAAGAACTCGTAGGAGGGGAATATTTGAATTACCAACCCGAGATGTTTCCACAAATGAAGCGTAGAGAAATATACAAGTGTCCGTGGAGAAGGCAGGCGGGTAGTCAGCAAAAATGAAATTAGTGTTTCCGGCGCTTTTACCATTGATTATATTGAGCTTAAAGCCAAGAACATCCTTTAGGTTATCATTGAGAATAACCTTTTCATCGGCAATAGGTGAACTAATATAGATCTTGCCCTCCTCCTTTGAATAGTTGAAATGAAAATCTCCTTTTTTATGAGCGGAAATTCTTTTTATTAATAGAACGACATAAATCATTCATACAGGTGAGTTCCTCGTAGGGTAATTCAATATATGGATAATTCATCCAATTGATTTTTTGAATTTGTTCTTTATCACCTGAGGGTGTTGGCGGCCAATTATAGGGTCTAATTTTTATATCATATTTACGATCTTTTCTCAGGATGTCGTAGGTATTTTTGAGAATACAGTCGACAAGAGCCACTTCATACTTTCCGTCGTCGAATGGTGGGAGTGAGTTTTGTACAAAAATCACTTGTTCTATTCAAGCCATTGTAGAGAGGATCAGAAACATTGGACATGAAAGTCACATAGAAATCATTGGGCATTGTTAATGTCTTCAGCACTGACCCAAGAATCAAAATTAGAGTTGTATCCTAGCCAGCGAACAAGCAACTGTCTCTTGCCCCTACGAGTACGACTCTTTAATATCTTTTCAATTTGATAAATTTCACTAGTGTTTCTAACTTTTTGCAGTTCATATTCATAAAAACCGCCGAGAATCTCATCATCTTTGGTGTCTCGCAGTCGATATGTCGTGGATTCAGTGTCCAGGATTTTGGACACTTTAAAAAGTTCGGTGCTCCATAAAAAATTCCCCTTTTCAAAAATATTGGTGGTTCTATCAATTCGAACAGTATCAACAACATTGAATTTCTTCTTCGCATTTTTTTCTTTTCACCATTGGAGTATTGCTTTAGAAAAGCATCAAATGTATTTTCACTCTAATGAACTTCCTGAGGGCTTGAGTTGGACAGAGATCGATGAGGTCGATGGTTGTATATCCGCATGATTTTATCTAAATCATGAATAAAAGCAGGTGTATTTTTCAGTGTAAAATATCTTGAAATTAATAAAACGAATCGTTCTTATCAATCGTTCAGCCAATGCAGCCTTTACCGGGCTGTGACTATGATAAAGTGTTGTATTATATTTCAATAGAACCTTTTGCACATGGGGATTAATAAATTCGCTACCACGATCCGATTGAATTTTTCTATAGCAATCCTGTTCAAGAATACTTTCAATGGCCAGAGCAACTTCAACACCTCTGTTTGACCGTAATGGAATGGCATAGGCATAGCGACTAAAGACACTGATTGCCACCAGAATATATTTGTAGGGTACATTGTGACGCCGTTGAATTGTGTCTGAAGTTAAAAGCTCCGTTTGTATTATATGCAGAGGGGAAAAGGCTTTAGTTTGTCGATATTGTTTGCCACGAAGCCTGCGATTCCGGTGCAGTGTGTAACTGGGTTCATTCTGTAGATACTCCTTTGCTTTTTTTAATGTGCTGTCAGAGGCAACTTTAGAAAGCGTTTTGGGGAACTTAAACTTCCCGCTTCACCAATATTTTCATAGACATGTTTCAGAACTTCATCGATTTTCAATGCAAACGCGTAGTGTAATGTCCACTCCCCTTTTGCACACTGGAGGGTGAATCAATCCGTCTTCGCTTTTGACTAGCAGCCACAGGTGTTATAAAATCATTGCTGCTGCTGATAGTATTTTCAAATATTGAATCTTCTTCTTTTTTTTAAATGGTGTTGGTGCTGGTGTTGTTGGAGGACTATATTCTCTTAGTTTCTTTAGAATTTGCTTATTGCCAATAAGACTTTTGGGAAAGTTTGATGCATTTAGAAAGGTGTATAGATTATTGTCAAATGATAAAAGTCCTTTACGATTCATCACCATATCACAAATTAAATCAACTAGATTATAACTTTTTCCCTGAATTATAATTCGTTTTCCTGTGCTGTCGACTTGAACTTGATGATCATCATCATCACCACCAGTTCCCAACATGAGATATGATAACACTCTTTTACTCTGTTCTCGATAGGTTACTGGCAATAGGTTTCCAATTTTCAATACAATTGAATTCAATTCCTTCTCCTTTAATTGCACTGCTGCTGCAGAATCTTGAGGAGATATTTCCCGTTTGGAGGCATCGGTGACGGTGACATCGGCAGGTCTCTCACGATAAGATCTATGTTTGTCCACACGTCGCGATGCATCTTGAAGTAAAAGCAGATTTTTGTCATCGGCAATATTCTCATCATTAATGAATTTGCTTAGATTGTCTTCAAAATGTTCGACGGGCGAGAGGACAAGTTCAAATGGTGTCAATTTATAGGGTTTAGCCATTCTCTAGAGAAAACTGTTTACAAGTCCTGCAATTATTGGCAGTAAAAGTGTAAAAAAGCTACCGCCCGCTTGAAGGAGACGTTTTCTTTTAAAAAATTTTCCCTCGTTTTTACAAGCCAAGGCACGTAAAGTGGAACGATGCTGCTTTGTCTGTTGTCTAACACCTTCTGGCAGTTGAACATTGCCCTCGTTCAAATTTAAACAAAGTTCAGATATTAGATTAATGAAATCATTGTCAACACCATGTTTGAGTATAGCCTTCCTGAGAAGAGGTTTTGAAGTGCCTAAAACGGAAAATAAATGCCGTTGTTCGTGTAGTTTCTTCAGTGTCATAATGCCAACTAATAGCCTTTTCTACTGTTCACCGGAAGATATACTGTAATTTCTTTGTCGAAAATGTCGGTGACTACACGTAGATCCTCGGGCGTGCTCTGATTAAGATCCAGCAAAATGTAACCGTAGGGCTTATTAGTCGCCTGAGTGTACGCTGACAGCAGAAATTAAGGGGCGCCGGGATATATTTGCTTATTGAGAGTTATTAGCGAGCTAGAATCACGAACAACTCGATAGATAATATAGATGGTGCAATTCAATGCAAGGGTTCGCATACATTTGCTCTGATGAAACAGATTGTGTAGAACTAGGGTTATGGAAATCTGTTCATGGTGAGAGCGAACGGTGAACAGTTGTAGCATTTCCTGTGAGAACTGTTCAATGGATTCAGCCAAATCATCAATAATCAACCACGAGTTTGGTTCAATACTATTCAAAACATCAAGTCCCCGTATGAATTGTATTGGTTTGGTTGTGGCAATGGCTTTTATTTGATCATAGGACTCCTGCCAAATACTATAGCAATAATAAATTTTCTTTGGTTTTTCCAAAAACATTTTCTGACAATTTTGAATTATTTTAGCTAAAAGTGTTGTTTTCCCCGGCATTGATGGACCACACAGAAACGATCTGAAGGGTGTTTTAAATTGATACATGCTGCTGCTGCTGTTGAGAACAGTCGGACTACAACTAACTGTAAATCATACTTGTCCAGTGAATAAGTAGTAGTAGTAATAATTTTCCCATAGATCTATCTAGTACGTTAACAAGAACAACAAAAACAATATTTCATGGTCATTTATTCAACATTAAAACTCTATTTGTTCAACATGAACAACAACATAAGAATGACACTTGTTCAACAAGAACAAAAAAATGACACTTGTTCAAACATGAAAACTCTATTTGTTCAACATGAACAACGATAAAAAACACTTTATGTACAACATTTATTATAAAAGCACTTTTGTTCATTAAGAACAACAACAACAACAACAACACTTATTGTCTTAAAAAACACTTTTTGTACATTAGCACACTTTTTTACATTAGCACACACACACACTATTTGTACAACACATGAAAAAAAACACTTGGAACATGAACTTTAAAAAATAGCACAGTTGAACATTTAAATTTAAAATGGGGTCTCCCCCCCGGGACCGCGGGGTTGAAGTCCGGCCGCGGGCGGGACCTCCCCCCCCCCGGGAGCCGCCGGCGGGACCACCACCCCCCACACCCCACCCCACAAACCCCTTTACACCCCTTTACACGCCTGCTTTACATCCCTGTTATGTGTTTCTACGCAATAAACTTTAGGACCCGGGAACACCCCCCTGGATATCGAATCACTCCCCGTCTCTGATTTTAACATTAGTAGTTGGTTGGGGGCTTGACGTTTCACCAACTCGGGGTAGAGGGACGGATTCCAGTTGGTGAAATCCATCCGCGAGCTGATGTGTTCCCCATTTTATAAATCCCCCAATAAATCCTCGGTTTTTACCTTTAACAGCAGAGAATCTGTATCCCCATAGTAAACTTGAACCTCCCCCTCCCGTGGCCATTGCACCTTGCACACATTGTAAAAAAACGACAACATGAGCTTTTTGGAAATTTCCAGTACTGAACTACCTCCTGCTATATTCTTGTTCAGTACCACATTTCTCTTTTTCCTGTGTAGAAGAACCATGCCAGCCTCTATGCTCGTGAACGATGTGAAATTGGGGTCGGCAATAATTCGTGCACACTCTTGAGGGTCAGTCACAACGTCATAACGAGATCTGTTGCGTACGCTTTCACACATTTTGCCAAACGCTGAATTTAGAATGAGTTTGTACATTTCCTTCTCTACTTTACTGTTTGCCCGAGAGCGTTTATCAACAAAAGTGTTGATAAACATCTTTAAGTAGAGTTTCTGATTGAAATGCAGGACCCAATGTATTTTGGTGATCTTGAAACCATTGTTCACCATCCAGTGCAAAAGCACATGGTGAACAACGATATTCTCCTTAGGGTCCAAATCTGCAATCAGTTTTGCTTAGAGGGGGTCCAGTGCTTCCCTATATCCTCAACCAATGATCGATTGTAGGGGCTCAGTGAGTCCCTGCTCACTGGTCGATTGATACAGGGAAAAACAAAATCTCTGACTGAATCATGAAGCGCCAATGGAATGTGCCCGTCAATTTCAAAGAACCGTCCTTGTGGCCCATTGTCCTCGACGGTGGTAATGTCGGGGAACTCACAAGGATTCTCAAGCCATTGATAGTTCCCACACGGCAAATAGTAGTGAGACATTGCCGAGGGGTACAATGAGTTCATGTCCAAGAACACTGCATTTGACTTTGCACCGGTGCTGTTTTGTCCGCATGGATCAGTTGTCAAGACGCGATCCCCATGAAAAACAAACCCACACCTCATTGATCTTTCTATAAAAAGGTGTTGATCCACGTCGGTGATTAGACCTATTTCCTCCCCACTAATTTTTAAAATCAAGTCCATCACCAAATGTGGTGTGGGAAAATAATAGCCTATATCTAATCCGAACTCTGAATAGATTTGGTCCGTGTTCTTGTAGAATATGTCTAACAGAGTTAAAACGTCACTGGCCAAGTGCAGTCTACAATAACCCCACCCATTTTTACAATTCCCCTTAGACCACACCTTCTTGGCAAACTCATAGTCCTCGGCTGTGCATTCTTTGTTGGTGAGTGAATTATAGAAAGCTTCAATTGGAGGTAGTTTCACCTCGCTTAAGCGAGCGCCAGAACAGTAATAGTCGTATGCATATACACCTTTACAGGTCAATAGGTCATACACTTCACTGTCTGGAAAGTGCTGTTTAAGCAAAGGAAACTATCAAAATTGTCGCTTTTCTGCACTTGAATCAATTGACTCAATGCCTTGGAAAAAAACTAAAAGAATCTAAAAACCTGATTTTATTCCAACACGTATGTCCATTATTTACTACCTGCCATTTCAGCTTGAGAAGCAACAACTTCTCGGCCGATTTGGGAATGATGTTATAGGTAAATGAATTATTTACCCATGGACTATCTACTCCCCCTCCCTCCCTGTGCATACGTGCCAGTGCCGGTAAAATAAATTTTAAATCATAATTTGAATTATGGATAAAAACTGGAATAAAAAACTGCTGGCTAATGTTTATGTTACACGATCGATGCGCTACCCCTCTAAAATTACTACCCCCAGAGGATATTTCCTGCCACAAGTGATTGTGGTCTCTGACTTTCCCCTTCCCCCCTCTTTTCCCTTCAGTCCCCTTATCCCCCTCTTCAAACTCCCCCTTACAAACGCAACGTATTTTTTGATTTTTAATCGCGAGACGATCCTCTGCAGACAACACCATAGGGTAATGCGTATTTCTCAAACGAGAAATAGCGCCAGTAGCTGTGCCAATTATTTTAGTCAGTAACTTGATCATGCACTCTCCCTCATCCAGTGTTTCTACTATTTCTAACAACTGCATGGTGTTAGAACTGTCTCTTTGCGCGTGGGCGTAGAACACTGCAATAGCTTGTGTTCTTTGATTCGGTTTGGAAATCGAGGATTGTTCACTTCCACCAGCTTCGCTTCACATTCCAACGAGATTTTGTTGCTCTGGAGGAGGGTGTTTTAGAAATTTTTGAAACGTAAAATGGCCCTATCCCCTGAAACCGTTTCCACTGACTGGAAGCCATATCGTCTACAATGCTTCATATGATTTTGCAGCTTTAATTCTGTCAAAAATCGAGACAGGCATGTCGGACAGTAGAAACATACCCCCCTTTTCTGACCCTCCCCCAGAACTCTACTAATGTCTGTAATTGGGTTGAAATGGCCAATTGAATTGGCTAGGTCACTAGATGGCGGTATGTACAACAACCAAACCCAATGTTTAACCAATTCAATCGACGGACCCCTTACTGGGAACACCAACCCCTTCTTTTTTGAACGAATCCCATCTTCAAATTCAGTTTCATACTGAACCACAGTAACGCCGATATTTAAATGGGCATTTGCCCTTTCAAAAATATCAATAGACATTAGCGTTACTGGGCAGTTTCCCTCTAAACAAGTGAAATCTAAAATGGGAAAATTGGACCCCTCCTTCCCATGTACTGCCCAGTGATGTAAATTCGTCTTGGTAGCGTCGCGTACTAGAGGCTCGAATGCTGATATGAGGAAAGCGTACTTGAAACATTTTTGAGCTGTTTCAAAACAGATCCGTTGGACACCTTTACATCCATCTAGATCAGGATTATATTTTAAAACTGTATCCCTGTCAAACCCCCCACCACCCCCACTTAAAATAAAATCTTTCTTAAATTTACAGATATTAACGCTTAAATTTTCAACATAAAGAACTACGGACCCGCTCCCATTTACGCTATAATTCTCGAGATGCGTAATAATATGACCTATCCACTCGGAAAAAACACCCTCAAAATTCTCTAAATTTGGATAGATCACTCGCATCTCGGTGTGTACATAATGATGGTAAACTTCACTTTTTCCCTCATTTAAATAAAACACCTTTAAAACAATAGAAACCTTAATTGAATCCCTCCCCCCTCCCCACAACTGAATTTGGTTCTCTAGCAGTGCACGAATTCTATCTACATAGTCATGAACAATTTCTAGAGGGTCAAACACAAAATACCACACAAAAGCGAATTAAATGAGTCTCCAAAGGTTGCAGTGTAGACAACTATCGCATTTAAAATTGTGTTCGACAGCTGAAATTCGGGAAATGTCGTAAATTGGATACTACCCCCCTCCCCCACCTCCCCCTCTTGTATAGTATTATTATCAACACCCCCTCCCCCAACCCCCACCCCTTCTTTTATATTATTATCAGCACCCCACCTCCTCCTCTTGTATATTATTATTACCACCCCCTCCCCCACATTGTTCAATAATAGGGAAGGCGCTATGGGAAGGCACTTTATTCGATTGAAGTGCAAGTATGTTATCAGGGGCTAGAGGAGGGATCCCTGTTAATTCCCAGGTAAAATCTTCTAAAATTTGTGGTGTGTTTGGACTCAAGTCTCCCAAATCCTGCCCAACTGTGCCATTATCAACATTTAAAAGAAAATCACTTAAAAAGTCATCAATGTTATCAGGAATAAATTCAAGTGAATTAACGCTGACCTGCTGAGATATTTCATTGTTGTTGTTGTTGTAAAGCCCCAAAGGCGCGTCCTCTCCTTCTCCAACTGACGAGCAGGGGGAGATGGCGAGTATGGAACTAGAACAACCTATAAATGAAAAATAGCTTATTTTCAAAATGTTGGCAAATCATCCCTACTATTTTTTTTAAAAAAATTGGATTACTATTATTAATAAAAAACGTGCTGCTTAGCAGTAGCATTTACTTCTCTCTACTCTGTATATATATTCTGAAATTTCCAACTTAACGAAAATCAAAAGGATTACATAGAAGGTTTTTATTTTGTTCAAACAACCCCCCCCCAATTTCCACTATTTAATGCCCCCCTCCGACCCGCCCTTGGCCCAGCGGGCCCCGTGGCGCTTCCCGCAGCACTTCCCGTGGCGCTTTCCGTTCGCCCTCTCCCCATGTATACGATAATTGCCTGATTTGAAAAGGGGGAGCAATTTTTTTTCCTTTAATATCTTTGACAGGCTTTGACTGACTGACTGACTGATTGACTGACTGACTGACTGACTGACTGACCGACTGATGAAATGAGTCGATTGTTGGAAGACCGAATCCTTAAAACTATGATATTCAAAGGCGAAAAATAGCATTCTGCATTGACTTAAAGGAATCTAGTCAATCTATGATCAGTAATTGACAACACTAGAAATTAACGAAAAGTATTATTATGAGATAGCGAAGAGATAGCGAAGTTTATGTCTACAGTGGGAGAGAGAAAATAGGAAAGATTAGAAACAAAGAGTGGCTTTCTTTGAAAAGCAAAAAAATTACATTATATTTGAGGGAGGGGGCAGAAAAATTTAAAACAATGGTTGGGGTGGGGGTTAATATTTTAATTTCTCTGAGACACACACAAACACACTTTTACAGCTCGATGAAAAATGGGTTTGTAGTTGTTTTTGCATATTTCTATAAGTTAGGTAAAAAAAATGCTCACATTTTTATATCCCGGCTGCAGTTGAGTGCCTGAAGGCCCAGGCATCGGATGTTGGAGGGCAACCTCCTGACCTTGTGTAGGTGGGGCACCGATGTCACGGGCTTGAGGGGTTGGAGCACTGGGGCTTGCCATCATGTGTGCAGTCGTCCAATCTCTTTTTAACTTTCTGACAGCGATATCAGGTTGAGCGACAGCTCGATGGTCAGGGGCTTGCGTTGAGGATGTAGCTTGCCCAGACTGCATAAGGGCTGGCACTGATGGGGCTGCCTCATCCTCTCTTGCTCTCTTAGGTGGAGGGGGGACAATACATTCTTCATAATTGTCCTTACAAGAAGAGAAAAAAGTTAGTATTGAAATAATTTTCTCCTTCTTCACAGAATAAAAAAATTAGTAACCCCCCCCAACCCCTAACCTAGCCATAATTTTGTCTAGAAGGCATTTATTACAAAGAAGTCCCCACTCCCCCCTTTCAACAAAGCAAAAAGTAAAATTTACGAGCAACTATGCTCGGAAATCATACGTTTTTATTGTACAACTTGTGAAAAAATAAAAGTTGTACAATCACTAGTTTTTAGTCTTAGGATAGAAATCAATGTTTCTTTTTTTACCATTTGGAAATTTTTTTTAAATGTTCCCGTCTATAGGCTTTAAAATAGAAAAAAGATTGTTAACCCAGCAGCTTATAGGCCTAAATTTACGATCTTAGATGTACATGGTATTCAATTTACACATAATAAAGCTATCTTTTTCTTAGAAATCCCCGGCCCTCTTACTGCCTAACGCAAAGAAACAGTTTTGTTTTTTCACTTTACAATGATGGCGATAGAATTGAGGCATGGCCCCTTCCCCCTTTTTACATAATGTCCTAAAAATATTTGTTAGCATTAATTTTGTCTAGAAAGCATTTCATTCTTCCATACAGGTTGTGTAGGCCTAGCTTAATTATTGCAATCTCATTTTGCTTGAAACTGTTTTATTTTGACGGGAAAAACAATCCTTTTGGATCTGTGAAACCTTTTGGCTAGACCGATATCGTAAACATGCAGGAAGTGCAACTGTGGGGTGTCAGCTAATTATAACCTTGCGGAAATTTTTTGTCAAGTTAGTGACGGCTTAAATGGAAACGGTATATTAATAGCTAAGGGCTGTCACTTTAGATAGAAATAGAGAAAGCAAGGAATTTTATCGAAAAAAGAGAATTATTTCTATTGCAAGAATTAAAGTCGTAAAGAGTGGGGGGTTTACATGGTTAAAAAGAGCATATTTTATAGTCTTCTAACGACTATAAAGATAGCATAGTGGAGTTTGTATTAGAGTGGGAGGGGGGGGGGGTATTTACCTGAATATACTAGAGGGTGACCAAGGAAAATAATTTTGTTTTGAAAATAAAGAATGAAAATGTGCTAAACAGAACTCACATTGTAAATCGATGTAGCCAAGGCTTCTAGCTCATCAATAAAATTCATTGTTATATCCTTAGTGTCACAGAACTTTCTGAATGTTTAATCACAACGCACGTCCGTTATATATGAAATCTCAAGGGCGAATTGCGATGTAATGGGGGAAACCATATGTAAGCGACTCTCTGATTGGCTTAGAAGGAGATGTAACCGACTCTCTGATTGGTTTAGAAGGAGGCATGTACTTCCTGTTTCCCATTCCTGGATCACAACATTCTCCCCACCGATTATGTAAATCAAGTTCTCGGAAATTCACTTCCCCTAGATCAATACATTCCCCTAGCGATTATGTAAATCAAGTTCTCGTGTCATTACACTTGACCAAACAACAACAACAACAACAAATAAATCGACCTTGACATCATCCATTAGACATTAATAAACCATGAATAAATGGAGTCCCGTTCGGAGTTAGACTCAATTGTAGATGACAGCATGGTGTTCGTTCAGTATTCTATGCCCATATAGGTGTCCCGTCACAAGTTATAGATCAATACATTCCCCCCCCCCCACCGTTAATGCGCATGTGCAAACTTCACCCCGGAGTCAATACACTTGAAAACATCAAATAAATCGACCTTGAAAAAAGGGGGTCATTGACTCGTTCGTGGATCGATAATCCTTGAATAAATTATAGCCTGTTGGCGTTAGACCAAATTGTAGATGGCCGCAGGGGTGTCCGTCACGAGTACTAGGGTCCTCTCTACTGTGGTGTCGTTCATATTAGACCTGGTCACAGAAATCCAGGGGTCTTCCAGAAAAACAATGCACCAAAAAATGGCTAGGAATCATGCCAATATAGAAGAAATAATAGAACAACTGGAATCCCGGAAGGGCTGCCAGGGATGGGAAACTTGCTGGCTGAGCGTTAGACACAGGAATGATGTGACGTAGGAGGTGGGCATGTCCTAGAAATTCTATGATAATTTCCCTATTATTAATACTTTTTAAGTTATCTCGAGCAAGACCATTTTTTAACTTCCTTTATCGCCCAGCTGAAGTCCGAATTTTGCCTCCGAAATGAATAGACACTGACCAAACTCCCCTGCTTGCGCCGGATAGGTGGGAAAAAGAATTTCCCCCCTTTGCATTTTTGAAATTTTTTCTGAAAAATGCCCCCTGGGTTGCGTCAGAGCTGAGACAAAGCGAGGTTATGCAAAAATCGGAGATTCTGTTGAACCTGGATTCAGTTAAACGGGTTCAGATGCACGGTTATAAAATTGGGTTCCCATTTACATTTACATCTGAAGCGTGGGGTTAAACAGAGGTTTAGTTGAACGGGGGTTAAGTTAAATGGGCTATGTTGTACTAGGGTTGATACACTTGTGGCTATAAATGCAAAATGCCTCCCCTTTGGATTTATTGAGAGTCCAAGCTAAAAGTTAAATGTTCTTAGAATTTCTGAAAATCTAAAGGAATGTTGAATCTCCTGTTTCAGAGGCGGGAATGCCGTATGAGGCACGTTCGTTTCTAAAAGGTACTGCTAATGCTATAAAATAAACTGATAACATAGACATTCAGTTTAGCCAAAAAAGACTGTGTCTCTTCAGTACATGTGGTTTTCAAGCGAATTGTGGTATAAAACTACCATTCTAGCCAACGAAATGCCGAAAAGGTAAAAGCTAAATGTTTTAGATCTAGCATAAATCTACACAGATATTGAATCTCCTGTTTCAGAGGTTGGAATGCTGTATAAGGCACGTTCGTTTCTAAAATGTACTGCTAATCATATAAAATAAACCGATAACTTAGACATTTATTTTAACCAAAAAAAGATTGTGTCTCTTAGTACAGGGCTTTTCAAGCGAGTTGAGGCATAAAAGTATCATTCTAGCCAACGGAATGCCGAAAAGCTAAAAGATAAATGTTTTAGAATTATGATAAATCAATACGGATATTGAATCTCCTGTATCAGAGTTGGGAATGTCATATGAGGCAGGTTCATTTCTAAAAGGTACTGCTAATGCTATGAAATAAACTGATAAAATAAACATTTATTTTAGCCAAAAATGACTGTGTATCTTCAGTACAGGGGTTTTCAGGCGAATTGTGGCATAAATGAATTATTCTAATCAGTGGAATGCCGAAAAGCTAAAAGTTAAATGTTTTAGAATTACGATAAATCAATACGGATATTGAATCTCCTGTATCAGAGTTGGGAATGTCATATGAGGCAGGTTCATTTCTAAAAGGTACTGCCAATGCTATGAAATAAACTGATAGCATAG
This sequence comes from Artemia sinica, assembly GCA_027921565.1. Classification (NCBI taxonomy): domain Eukaryota; kingdom Metazoa; phylum Arthropoda; class Branchiopoda; order Anostraca; family Artemiidae; genus Artemia; species Artemia sinica. Next base: position 33,252,181 of record CM051264.1, read on the forward strand.
ACATTTATTTTAGCCAAAAAAGATTTTGTTTCTTCAGTACAGGAGTTTTCATGTGAATTGTAGTATAAAAATAGCATTCTAGCTAAAGGAATGCCGAAAAGCTAAAAGTTAAATGTTTTAGAATTACGATAAATCTATAGAAGTATTCAATCTCCTGTTTCAAGGGCGGCAATGCCGTATGAGGTGTTCTCGTTTCTAAAATGTATCATTGATTTGAAACTGGGGGAATAACACCTTTTCCAGCCTTTATTTTTATAGTGTTTTTAACTGCCTTTTTCTATGTTTTTAATATTATTTGTGAATTTGTTTGAAATAATTAAACTTTCATATACAATGATTATGTTTTTAAGATGTATTCTTTAGCACAAGTAAGACATGCATTTCCCTTAATTAATATCTTGACAGTAAATGTCTCATGGAGCGTGTCAAATTGGGAGAGTAACACGTCATTCAAGTGTTTGCCAAAAATGGGGAATCATAGCTAATACGCAATAGGTTAATTTTAGAATATGGTTCGAGATACAAATAATGGGAATAGCAGTTTAGTCCTTCTAGTTAAGGCACAAAGCCATTGGAAGGGAATGACCTTACGAGTCCTGGCGGGGTTAAGAAGTAGGGGAAATAATACGAAAGGAGTTTCGAGTGAAAAAATTAAATGCCATAATAAAGAAAATGTCGAGTCTCTTGGGCAAAATATGTCAAAATGGCATTATCTGGCAATGATTGTTGCGCAATCATTAGGTGACCTTACATAAAGTGTGTGCTGCTTTTTATAGATGTATTAATTTACTTTCTAGTGAGTGCCCAAATATAACACCAATAAATGAGATTGCCTTTGAGGATAGTGTATTAAATAAACCATGTGAAATAAAGGATAATGTGTATTTCCCTATGTCTGACCGTGGTAATGAGGATAATGTGACTTGGATAATGGATAATGTGACGCGCGCGTACGTAGGCTAACCTAACCTAACCTAACTTAACCTAACATAACTTAATCTAGCTTAACCTAACCTAACTTAAACATGGAGAGATGTTTACTAGCTAACCTAGCCTAACTTAGCTAACCTAACCTAACCATACTCGCCGGAATTTCCCCCCATGTCGACTTTGTACCAGTTAGATTAGGTTAGCTTATCATGAGCGCTCATGATAAGCTAACCTAATCTAACCTAACTTAAACGTGGAGAAACCTAACTTCTAACCTAACCTAACCTAATCTAACCTATGGTTTTGGTATTTCTATACAATATTGTGTAATTTTGTGGTTATGCTAGTTTGTACTAAACTTCAACTCTAACTAAATCTCTAAGCTAAGATTCTAGGCTAAACCTCTAAGCTATAACTCTTAACTAAAACTAAACTAAGCAATAACTCTAACTAAAACTCCAAGCTAAGACTCTAAGCTAAAACTATAAACTCTTAACTATAACTAAACTAAACGAAACTTCAACCATAACTAAAACTCTAATCTAAGACTTTAAGGTAAAACTCAAAACTCTTAACTAAAACTAAACTAAACTAGAACTCTAAATAAAACTCTAAGCTAAGACTTTAAGGTAAAACTCTAAACTCTTAACTAAAACTAAACTAAGCTAGAACTCTAACTAAAACTCTAAGCTAAGACTCCAAGCTAAAACTCTAAACCCTTAACTATAACTAAACTAAACTTCAACTCTAAGTAAAGCTCTAAGCTAAGACTCCAAGATAGAACTCAAAACTCTTAACTAAACTAAACTAGAACTTCAACAAAAACTCTAAGCTAAGACTCTAAGATAAAACTCTAAACTCTTAACTAAAACTAGACTAAACTTCAACTTCAACAAAAACTCTAAGCTATGACTCTATGATAAAACTCTTAACTAAACTAAACTAGAACTCTAACAAAAACTCTAAACTACGACTCTAAGCTATAAAACTAAATTCTTAACTATAACTAAACTAAACTTCAACTCTAACTATAACTCTAAGCTAAGACTCTAAGCTAAAACTCTAAATTCTTAACTAAAACTAAACTAAACTAAAACTCTAACAAAAAAACTCTTAACTAAAACTAAACTAAACTAGAGCTTCAACAAAAACTATAAGCTAAGACTCTAAGCTAAAAACTCTAAACTCTTAACTAAAACTAAACTAAACTAGAACTCTAACAAAAACTCTAAGCTAAGACTCTAAGCTAAAATTCTAAACTCTTAACTAAAACTTAACCAAACTACAACTTTAAGTAAAACTCTAAGCTATGACTCTAAGGTAAAACACCAAACTCTTAACTAAAACTAAACTAAACTAGAACTCTAACAAAAAACTCTAAGCTAAGACTCTAAGCTAAAAAACTCTAAACTCTTAACTAAAACTAAACTAAACTAAAACTCTAAGCTAAGTCTCGGAGGTAAAACTCCAAAGGCTTAACTATATCTAAACTAAACTAGAACTCTAACAAAAACTCTAAGCTAAGACTCTAAGCTAAAACTCTAAACTCTTAACTATTACTAAACTAAACTTCAACTCTAACAAAAACTCTAAGCTAAGACTCTAAGCTAAAACTCTAAACTATTAAATAAAACTAAACTAAACTAGAACTTCAACAAAAACTCTAAGCTAAGACTCTAAGCTAAAAACTCTAAACTCTTAACTAAAACTAAACTAAACTAGAACTCTAACAAAAACTCTAAGCTAAGACTCTAAGCTAAAAAACTCTAAACTCTTAACTAAAACTAAACTAAACTAAAACTCTAAGCTAAGACTCTAAGCTAAAAGTCTAAACTTTTAACTATTACTAAACTAAACTTCAACTTTAACAAAAACTCTAAGCTAAGACTCTAAGTTAAAACTCTAAACTCTTAACTATTACTAAACTAAACTTCAACTTTAACAAAACTCTAAGCTAAGACTCTAAGCTAAAACTCTAAACTCTTAACTATTACTAAACTAAACTAGAACTCTAACAAAAACTCTAAGCTAAGACTCTAAGCTAAAATTCTAAACTCTTAACTAAAACTAAACTAAACTAGAACTCCAACTAAAACTCTAAGCTATGACTCTAAGGTAAAACACCAAACTCTTAACTAAAACTAAACTAAACTAGAACTCTAACAAAAACCCTAAGCTAAGACTCTAAGCTAAAAAACTCTGAACTCTTAACTAAAACTAAACTAAACTAAAACTCTCAGCTAAGTCTCTAAGGTAAAACTCCAAACTCTTAACTATATCTAAACTAAACTAGAACTCTAACAAAAACTCTAAGCTAAGACTCTAAGCTAAAACTCTAAACTCTTAACTATTACTAAACTAAACTTCAACTTTAACAAAAACTCTAAGCTAAGACTCTAAGTTAAAACTCTAAACTCTTAACTATTATTAAACTAAACTTCAACTTTAACAAAACTCTAAGCTAAGACTCTAAGCTAAAACTCTAAACTCTTAACTATTACTAAACTAAACTAAAACTCTAAGCTAAGACTCTAAGCTAAAACTCTAAACTCTTAACTATTACTAAACTAAACTTCAACTTTAACAAAACTCTAAGCTAAGACTCTAAGCTAAAACTCTAAACTCTTAACTATTACTAAACTAAACTAGAACTCTAACAAAAACTCTAAGCTAAGACTCTAAGCTAAAATTCTAAACTCTTAACTAAAACTAAACTAAACTAGAACTCTAACTAAAACTCTAAGCTATGACTCTAAGGTAAAACACCAAACTCTTAACTAAAACTAAACTAAACTAGAACTCTAACAAAAACTCTAAGCTAAGACTCTAAGCTAAAAAACTCTGAACTCTTAACTAAAACTAAACTAAACTAAAACTCTAAGCTAAGTCTCTAAGGTCTCTAAGTCTCTCCAAGCTCTTAACTATATCTAAACTAAACTAGAACTCTAACAAAAACTCTAAGCTAAGACTCTAAGCTAAAACTCTAAACTCTGAACTATTACTAAACTAAACTTCAACTCTAACAAAAACTCTAAGCTAAGACTCTAAGCTAAAACTCTAAACTATTAACTAAAACTAAACTAAACTAGAACTTCAACAAAAACTCTAAGCTAAGACTCTAAGCTAAAAACTCTAAACTCTTAACTAAAACTAAAATAAACTAGAACTCTAACAAAAACTCTAAGCTAAGACTCTAAGCAAAAATTCTAAATTCTTAACTAAAACTAAACTAAACTAGAACTCTAACTAAAACTCTAAGCTAAGACTCTAAGGTAAAACACCAAACTCTTAACTAAAACTAAACTAAACTAGAACTCTAACAAAAACTCTAAGCTAAGACTCTAAGCTAAAAAACTCTAAACTCTTAACTAAAACTAAACTAAACTAAAACTCTAAGCTAAGTCTCTAAGGTAAAACTCCAAACTCTTAACTATATGTAAACTAAACTAGAACTCTAACTAAAACTCTAAGCTAAGACTCTAAGCTAAAACTCTAAAATCTTAACTATTACTAAACTAAACTTCAACTCTAACAAAAACTCTAAGCTAAGACTCTAAGCTAAAACTTGAAACTCTTAACTAAAACTTAACCAAACTACAACTTTATGTAAAATTCTAAGCTATGACTCTAAACTATTAACTAAAACTAAACTAAACTAGAACTTCAACAAAAACTCCAAGCTAAGACTCTAAGCTAAAATTCTAAACTCTTAACTAAAACTAAAGTAAACTAGAACTCTAACTAAAACTCTAAGCTAAGACTCTAAGGTATAACACCAAACTTTTAACTAAAACTAAACTAAACTAGAACTCTAACTGAAACTCAAAGGTAAAACATCAAACTCTTAACTAAAATTAAACTAAACTAGAACTCTAACAAAAAAAAACTCTAAGCTAAGACTCTAAGCTAAAACTCGAAACTCTTAACTAAAATTTAGCCAAACTAAAACTTTAAGTAAAACTCTAAGGTATGACTCTAAGCTAAAACTCTAAATTCTTAACTGTAACTACACTAAACTATAACTCTAACTAAAACTCTAAGCTAAGACTCTAAGGTAAAACTCTAAACTCTTAACTAAAACTAAACTAAACTAGAACTCTAACAAAAACTCTAAGCTAAGACTCTAAGCTAAAACTCGAAACTCTTAACTAAAACTTAACCAAACTACAACTTTATGTAAAATTCTAAGCTATGACTCTAAGCTAAAACTCTAAGTTCTTAACTGTAACTAAACTAAACTAGAACTCTAAATAAAACTCTAAGCTAAGACTCTAAGCTAAAAACTCTAAACTCTTAACTAAAACTAAACTAAACTAGAACTCTAACAAAAACTCTAAGCTAAGACTCTAAGCTAAAAAACTCTAAACTCTTAACTAAAACTAAACTAAACTAAAACTCTAAGCTAAGACTCTAAGCTAAAAGTCTAAACTTTTAACTATTACTAAACTAAACTTCAACTTTAACAAAAACTCTAAGCTAAGACTCTAAGTTAAAACTCTAAACTCTTAACTATTACTAAACTAAACTTCAACTTTAACAAAACTCTAAGCTAAGACTCTAAGCTAAAACTCTAAACTCTTAACTATTACTAAACTAAACTAGAACTCTAACAAAAACTCTAAGCTAAGACTCTAAGCTAAAATTCTAAACTCTTAACTAAAACTAAACTAAACTAGAACTCCAACTAAAACTCTAAGCTATGACTCTAAGGTAAAACACCAAACTCTTAACTAAAACTAAACTAAACTAGAACTCTAACAAAAACCCTAAGCTAAGACTCTAAGCTAAAAAACTCTGAACTCTTAACTAAAACTAAACTAAACTAAAACTCTCAGCTAAGTCTCTAAGGTAAAACTCCAAACTCTTAACTATATCTAAACTAAACTAGAACTCTAACAAAAACTCTAAGCTAAGACTCTAAGCTAAAACTCTAAACTCTTAACTATTACTAAACTAAACTTCAACTTTAACAAAAACTCTAAGCTAAGACTCTAAGTTAAAACTCTAAACTCTTAACTATTATTAAACTAAACTTCAACTTTAACAAAACTCTAAGCTAAGACTCTAAGCTAAAACTCTAAACTCTTAACTATTACTAAACTAAACTAAAACTCTAAGCTAAGACTCTAAGCTAAAACTCTAAACTCTTAACTATTACTAAACTAAACTTCAACTTTAACAAAACTCTAAGCTAAGACTCTAAGCTAAAACTCTAAACTCTTAACTATTACTAAACTAAACTAGAACTCTAACAAAAACTCTAAGCTAAGACTCTAAGCTAAAATTCTAAACTCTTAACTAAAACTAAACTAAACTAGAACTCTAACTAAAACTCTAAGCTATGACTCTAAGGTAAAACACCAAACTCTTAACTAAAACTAAACTAAACTAGAACTCTAACAAAAACTCTAAGCTAAGACTCTAAGCTAAAAAACTCTGAACTCTTAACTAAAACTAAACTAAACTAAAACTCTAAGCTAAGTCTCTAAGGTCTCTAAGTCTCTCCAAGCTCTTAACTATATCTAAACTAAACTAGAACTCTAAGAAAAACTCTAAGCTAAGACTCTAAGCTAAAACTCTAAACTCTGAACTATTACTAAACTAAACTTCAACTCTAACAAAAACTCTAAGCTAAGACTCTAAGCTAAAACTCTAAACTATTAACTAAAACTAAACTAAACTAGAACTTCAACAAAAACTCTAAGCTAAGACTCTAAGCTAAAAACTCTAAACTCTTAACTAAAACTAAAATAAACTAGAACTCTAACAAAAACTCTAAGCTAAGACTCTAAGCAAAAATTCTAAATTCTTAACTAAAACTAAACTAAACTAGAACTCTAACTAAAACTCTAAGCTAAGACTCTAAGGTAAAACACCAAACTCTTAACTAAAACTAAACTAAACTAGAACTCTAACAAAAACTCTAAGCTAAGACTCTAAGCTAAAAAACTCTAAACTCTTAACTAAAACTAAACTAAACTAAAACTCTAAGCTAAGTCTCTAAGGTAAAACTCCAAACTCTTAACTATATGTAAACTAAACTAGAACTCTAACTAAAACTCTAAGCTAAGACTCTAAGCTAAAACTCTAAAATCTTAACTATTACTAAACTAAACTTCAACTCTAACAAAAACTCTAAGCTAAGACTCTAAGCTAAAACTTGAAACTCTTAACTAAAACTTAACCAAACTACAACTTTATGTAAAATTCTAAGCTATGACTCTAAACTATTAACTAAAACTAAACTAAACTAGAACTTCAACAAAAACTCCAAGCTAAGACTCTAAGCTAAAATTCTAAACTCTTAACTAAAACTAAAGTAAACTAGAACTCTAACTAAAACTCTAAGCTAAGACTCTAAGGTATAACACCAAACTTTTAACTAAAACTAAACTAAACTAGAACTCTAACTGAAACTCAAAGGTAAAACATCAAACTCTTAACTAAAATTAAACTAAACTAGAACTCTAACAAAAAAAAACTCTAAGCTAAGACTCTAAGCTAAAACTCGAAACTCTTAACTAAAATTTAGCCAAACTAAAACTTTAAGTAAAACTCTAAGGTATGACTCTAAGCTAAAACTCTAAATTCTTAACTGTAACTAAACTAAACTAGAACTCTAACTAAAACTCTAAGCTAAGACTCTAAGGTAAAACTCTAAACTCTTAACTAAAACTAAACTAAACTAGAACTCTAACAAAAACTCTAAGCTAAGACTCTAAGCTAAAACTCGAAACTCTTAACTAAAACTTAACCAAACTACAACTTTATGTAAAATTCTAAGCTATGACTCTAAGCTAAAACTCTAAGTTCTTAACTGTAACTAAACTAAACTAGAACTCTAAATAAAACTCTAAGCTAAGACTCTAAGCTAAAAACTCTAAACTCTTAACTAAAACTAAACTAAACTAGAACTCTAACAAAAACTCTAAGCTAAGACTCTAAGCTAAAAAACTCGAAACTCTTAACTAAAAATAAACCAAACTAAAACTCTAAGCTAAGTCTCTAAGGTAAAACTTCAAACTCTTACCTATAACTAAGTTGTGGATGAAAAGGATGGATGCTTCAACTTGTAAAATGGGTTTAGAAGGGATATTAAGAAAGGAACTTGCTCTGAAATGTCTTTTGAAAAGTGTTTCTTGGTGTTGATATATCCAAAAAGCTTTAATGTAAAGTTGTGGGTGAAAAAGATGGATGCTTCAACTTGTAAATTGGGTTTAGGAGTGACACTATGAAAAGAACTTGCTCTGAAATGCCTTTTGAAAAGTGTTTCTTGGTGTTGAGGTATCCAAAAAGGCAGTATAGTAAAGTTGTGGGTGAAAAGGGTGGGTACCTCAACATGGAAACTGGGTTTAGGAGGGACATTAAGAAAAGAACTTGTTCTGAAATGGACTTTGAAAAGTATTGCTTGGTGTTGAGGTATCCAAAAAGCTGTAAAGTATAGTTGTGGGTGAAAAGGATGGATGCTTCAACTTGTAAAATGGGTTTAGAAGGGACATTAAGAAAGGAACTTGCTCTGAAATGTCTTTTGAAAAGTATTTCTTGGTGTTGAGGTATCCAAAAAGCTGTAAAGTAAAGTTGTGGGTGAAAAGGAAGGATGCTTCAACTTGTAAAATGGGTTTAGAAGGGACATTATGAAAAGAACTTGCTCTGAAATGCCTTTTGAAAAGTGTTTCTTGGTGTTGAGGTATCTAAAAAGCTGTAAAGTAAAGTTGTGGGTGAAAAGGATGGGTACTTCAACTTGTAAAATGGGTTTAGGAGGGACATTAAGAAAGGAACTTGCTCTGAAATGATATAATAAAGCCTTAAAAAAGTATTAAAAAATGGGGAGGGGACTCTTTGGGGGCCCGGGGATGGCCTTTGGGGGTCTGGAAGGCCGGGTGGTCCTTTGGGAGCCCGAAGGCCCTTTGGGGCCCGGGGGCTTCCTTCGGGGTTGGGGTATGGGGATCGGAGCCCTTTGGGTTGGGGTAGGGGGATCGGAGCCCTTTGGGGTTGGGGTAGGGGACCTCACGACACTGTTCAAATGGAAAACTTGTGCATTATAACGACCACAGAGTTTCACCCTCAAATCCTCTTCTAAAACATCTTCTGAAATCATCTTTTAAAATGTCTCTAACTGTTTCGCCGAAATAATTCCCTAAAATGTCTAAAACGGTTTCGCCCAAATAATCTCTAAACGTAATTTCATCGTATTCCCTTTGTTTTTGGCATCCCTGCGCTATCACATTTGAAATTACTAAGAAACCTTTTCCTGCATTAATCTCTTCATCTCTAAGATCAAAACATTCGCCCGAGTTTCTTGGAGAATCGTTTCCGGGGCGAAGTTTATTAATATCTTTGGAGTTCGACCAGAATTGTTTCCAGGGCAAAGTTTATTAATATCTGACTGGTGATGTCAAGGTGAATTGTTTCTGGGCGAAGTTTTTTAATGTCTGACAGATGATGTCATGGTTGATTGATTTTTCATGAAAGGGGAATTAAATTGTTGTTTCTAAGGGGAATTATTGATTCACGAAGGGGAATTGAGGTCATTGACCCTGTTCCCCATTAGACTTAATAATCCAGAAAACATCCATCAAAGTGAGAAAAATCATGTTTTTTCATTCTCACTGACAAAAAACATAAAAAAGACATAAATTGATGTTGACACCCATGAAAAACATCAAATAAATTGACCAACACACATAACCGTCCAAGAAACATCCATAAAAGTGAGAAAATTCCTGTTTTTTCATTCTCAGTGAGAAAACCATCTCCCTATGGACTCTATGCCCATATATGGTGTTCGTCCCGGAGTATAAGATAGCTTTCTACTTTTGTTATTAAAATATTTATAAAAATCAAAACTACTACTGCTACTATTAACAACTCACCGCAGCACAAAGCCACATTAGACTAACACAGCTTCACAAAGTCCTCATCTATCCCAATCTATTCAAAGCCTCTCTCTTTATACATTCCCTGGAAGTTCCCATTCCCTTTAAGTCTTTCTTTGTGACATTCTTCCACTCCAAATACGGACGCCCTGCTTTCCGTTTAGCCCTAGACGGTTGGCCAATAAGGACAATCTTTGGAAATCGCTTATCCTCCATCCGCAGAAAGTGCCATATGCATCTCAACCTTTCTCCCGTTATAGCGATAGAAAGCGGGATAGAACTACGCTTTTCGTACAACCAACTGGTTGAAATAAGGTCAGTCTTCCGAGTACCCAGAACAATCCATAGGAAATTTCTCTGGAAAACATCTAGCAAATCTGCATCCGCTTTTTGGAGCGCCCATGCTTCCAAGCCACATTTGACCACTGTCATCAATGTAACTTCCAATATTTTAATCTTGGTTTGCAGACTTATCTTCCTATTCTTCCAAACTTTTTTTTCACTTTGAAAAAAACACCCTGAGCCTTGGCTATTCTACTTTTAACATCTTCACTGCTCCCACTGTCTTTACTAATATTACTACCAAGGTAAGTGAAGCTGTCAACCGGATCAATATTTTCGGTACCAAACGTCACCTTTTCATCTTCACTTATTCCTAGTCTTAGTTACTTAGTCTTCTTAACATTTATTTTCAAACCTATTCTAGCGCCCTGAACTTTGAAAACCTCTAAATGCTCATTCATATTCCTCACATTTTCATCTAGAATGCTTAAATCATCAGCACATTTAAGTCCAGGAGACTTTTTTCCTCCCCATTTGATTCTGTGGTCTCCTATAGCCATTCCTGTGCTTCTTAAGACAAAATCCATCAAAATGATCCATGTGAAGGGGATACCATGCAAGGATAAAACCTTTACATTAGTTCTTGTATCAACAGAATCGAACGCTTGCTCGTAATCTCTAAAACTGAGGACTATAACTTTGTCTACAGCATCTCTCAGTCTAAAAAATATCATATTACTAAGTAATTTGATGCCTACAAAGACCAGACTAATTGCCTCGATAATTACCACACTCACTCTTATCACCTGTCTTATATAGTGGTTTAATTAATGGTTTCCTAAAATCACTAGGTACTTCCCCTTTTTCAAAAATCATATTCATAATCTTCAGTAACTTATTTCTAACATTAAAACCACCGTATTTAAGAAACTCATTTTCCAAACTATCAGCACCTGGGGCCTTATAATTTTTTAATCATTTTGGTACTGTCGCAAATTCTTCTTCACAAAACTAATGTTTCTTCACATCAAAGGTATCAGAAACTTTTTCATTTTCTTCTATATCTTTTCCTGCAACTCTATTTCGGTTTAGCACATTCTCAAAATGTTCTCCAAATCTCTGTTTAACTCTTTCCTTATCACTAATTGTTGATCCGTTCCTATCTTTTACTGGAACACCCTCTCAATTATTTAACACCCCCAGTACAAAATTTTACTAATATGCCGTCTAGTTGCATCTTCAAGATCCTGTGCAATTTTATCCGTGGCGTCAACTTGTGCAATTTCCACGTGGCATCCTACTAACTCCATCAGTCTATTCTACAAATGCATATACTACTATGACTGATGCCCTGCACTTATTAGCTTATAAAATTAGCAACAAGCATTCTATTATTATTACCTTCCCAACTTAAATAAGACTTGACAGCTTCCTTATTAATCATGAGCCCTAGTACCTGCTTATGGACCCCATCCTTCCTGCCTAAGTAAATAAAATCTGTATCACCTAATCTGATGTTTCCAACCCTTGGGTATGAGTTTCTGAAACTCCTAATAAGCAGGGGTCTAGCTTCAGCATTTTTTATTGGGGGGGGGGGGACAAGAAAGGGTTCACATCTGGAGAGTCATTGAAAAAATTCACATCTGGAGAGTCTCTGTTTTCCTTCGACAAAAATTGAAAAACATTGAAGTACGCTCAGCAGAAATTCAAATCTGAGGATTTCGTCGACAAAAGTAAGAATCTTTAAATAAACTATGACGAAAGTTGAAAATCCCTGTTTTCCCTCGACAAAACATAAAAACTTTTGAAGTAGCTCGACAAAATTTAAAATATTCAAAATTTTTACAGCAAGAATGTAGATGTGTGAATTTGTTCAAAAAAAATTACAAATAATAGGCAACGCAATAGCGCTGCCTAAGTAAAGAACGATGTTGGCACAGTGTATTATTCATTATTTATTTTCGTTTTTAGACCAGGGCACTTCATATCGAAGAAGTTGTCGTAAAAACTTCGAAAAGGACTCATTCCATTGGAAATCAGAGTGGCTTGTGCCTCTTTTAATAGTCGAAAGTGATTGGATGGCAACTAACACCCCTTCCACGCCCACCATTTCCTCAAACAATCCAATCAAAATTTTGAGATAGTCATTTTGTTCAGCGCAGCTGATTTCCAGATAGAAATTATTTTTTTGAGGAGGACACTCCCCCACATCCCTCAGGGCAAGGGTTGCAAGTTATGCCCTGGGGGCATATAAGGTTTTTATAGAAAACTTTGTCGTAGAAACTTCAAAACGGCCTCATTCGATTGAAAATTTAAAGGGCTAGTGCCCTTTTTAATATTCGAAAGTGGCAACTAACCCCCCTCGCATGCCCATCTTTTCCCCAAACACATCCAATCTAAATTTTGAGATTGCCATTTTTTTAAACGTAGTTGAAAGTTCTGGAAATTAGGTCTTTGAGGATGACAACCCCCCAAAGTCTTCAGGGCAAGGGTTGTAAGTTACGCCCTGGGGCATATAAGGTTTTTATAGAAAACTTTGTCGTAGAAACTTCAAAACGGCCTCATTCGATTGAAAATTGAAATGGCTAATGCCCTTTTTAATAGTCGAAAGTGATTGGAAGGCAACTAACACCCCTTCCATGTCCACCATTTATCCAAACATATTCAATCAAAATTTTGTGATAGCCATTTTGCTCAAAGTAGTTGAAAGGTTCGGAAATTATATCTTTGAGGATGACAATCCCCCCACAGCCCTCAGGGTAAGGGTTGTAAATTATACCCTGGGGGCACATGAGGTTTTTAATGAAAGCTTTGTCGTATAAACTTGAAAAATGGGTCATTCAATTGGAAATTCAAAGGGCTAGTGTCCTTTTTAATAGTAGAAAGTGATTGGAGGGCATCTAGCCCCTCTCTCACTCCGATGTTTTCCCCAAACACATCCAATTAAAATTTTTAGATAGCTATTTTTTCAACGTAGTTAAAAGTCTTAGAAATTAAGCCTTTGAGTAACCCCTCAGAGCCCTCAGGGTAAGGGTTGTAAGTTATGCCCTGGGGGTATATAAGGTTTATATAGATAGTGATGTTATAGAAACTTTAAAAAGGGCTCATTCGATTGGAAATTAGAAGGGCTTGCACCCCTCTCACACCCACCATTTCCCCAAACACATCCAAGCAAAATTTTGAGATAGCCATTTTGTTCGACGTTTTATTCCGGAAATTATATTTTTGAGAATGACCCCCCCACACACACACACACAGCCCTAAGGGCAAGGGTTGTAAGTTATGCCCTAGGGGTATATAAGGTTTTTATAGAAAGCGCTGTCGTATAAACTTCAAAAGGGCTCATTCGATTGGAAATTGAAAGGGCTATTGCCCTTTTTAATAGTCGGAAGTGATTGGAGGGCAACTAACCCCCCTCTCACGCCCGCCATTTCCCCAAACACATTCAATCAAAATTTTGAGATAGCAATTTTGTTCACCGTAGCTGACACCGTAGCTGAAAGTTCTGGAAGTTAGGTTTTTGAGGATGACAACCCAGCCCTCAGGGCAAGGGTTGTAAGTTATGCCCTAGGGGCATATAAGGTTTTTTTGATAGAAAGCGATGTCGTAGAAACTTCAAAAGGACTCATTCGATTGCAAATTGAAAGGGTTAGTGCCTTTTTTAATAGCTGAAAGTGATTGGAGAGCAACTAACACCCCTCTCACGCCCACCATCTCCCCAAACACATCCAATCAAAATTTTGAGATAGCCATTTTGTTTAACGTAGTTGACAGTTCTGGAAATTAGGTCTTTGAGGATGCCAACCCCCTCACAGCCCTCAGGGCAAGGGTTGTAATTTATGCCCAAGGTGATTATAGAAAATGTTGTAGTAGAAACTCAAAAAGGGCCCATCCGATTGGAAATTGAAAGGACAAGTGCCCTTTTTAACAGTCGAAAGAGATTGCAAGACTTGAGATTTTTATAGTAAAGATGGATGTGCGAAAAATGTATTATTATTTTTTTTTTTCTGACCAGGGCACTTCGTATCGAAGGAGTTGTCGTAGGAACTTCAAAAAGGGCTCATTCGATTGAAAATAGAAAGGGCTAATGCCCTTTTTAATAGTCAAAAGTGATTGGAAGGCAACTAATTCCCCTCCCACGCTCGACCTCCCATTTGCCCATTATGTTTAAAAACTAAATGTTGCCTTAAAATTTAATCAAAATGCACGGTGTTAAAGCTAATTCCCTATACAGTGGACTGTATAACAGTGGACTTGATCTCAACATCTCTCAACATCTCAGCAGTAACCCAAGAACAACTGAGGGTATTACGTTCAAACTTTCGGGGCTACTTCTGCTCTTAAAATTTAACCGAATCAAAATAGCGTAAGTGTATCAAGCTATCAAAGAAGATAAACAATTTTTTTGTGAATGGTATCAAGTTTTCTATTTCAGGTCAACTAGAGGAGGTACGAAACTAAATAAAACACTAAGATTTGTGTACAGATTTTTAAAAGGGTGAATGTTGTTAAAAATTGCTGAAAATTTTTCTCCGGCATACAAATAGTAGGCCAAAGTATAAAGTCTTAAAAAAGGAAAAGATTTAAAGTATCATTTTCTTTTTCCCTGAAAAGACCATGTCAATATAAAGCGAACAGAAACTAATTTAAAAAAAACTTTTTCCACAAAATAAATTTTTCAAAGAAAAGTAAAGAACTCCATTAAACAAAAAATGAGCAAAAATATAATCAAATAATCTACCAAGCGTGAAACTACCACAAATCAGCATCGATAAATAAACGAAACCCAAAACGAACAGAAATTACAATAAATAACCGGGTCTAACTCAAAACGAGCAGAATTTAACATGAGTAGGACACAAAATCTCTATGCCTTCCCAAGGCCAGAACATAATTTGCACTTTACTGAAAAAAATACAAATGAGTGTGCATTTTCAGTTTAATATACATATACTGATATTTAGTAATCAAAATGTTAATATTATTTGATTTATTAAAGTTATAAAAGTAAAAACATTTATATTTTTTCAGTAAAGTGCAATACATCCACAAATAAACATACATCCACAGTCTTTCTTCTGAAAAAAATTTACACATTTTGCAGATTTTAACTTGAAACCTCTACGGTAGAGTTCTCTGATATAATGAATCTAATAAAGCGATTTTCACTAAGATCACTTGCGTTTTGGGGAGTGTTTCGCCCTTTTTTCAAAAATCAGTCAAATTTTCTCAGATTTGTAGCTTTTGGTAGGTAGCAATTAACTACATAAATTTTATATATTTAGAATTAGCATAAAAAGACAATTATTTTTTATGTGCCAGTTGTCATTCAAGCTCTGTTTATAGTACTGACGAATAATGGCCCTAGTCGCCCCTTACTTGCAGTTCGTTATAACGGAGTATTTTATAAGATTGTCTTGTGATAAACAATTTTTTTTGAACCTATTCATTTTATTCAGTTGAATTTGAGCATCGAAAGAAAGAAAATCAATTTGAAAGCTGAGTTGCAAGTTTAAATTTAGTCTTTCTTCCGCTATTCTATAATTTTTCTTCTTTTTTTAGTGTCTGAAGATATAAGGGGTTTCAGTTCAAGGGGAAAACTTGTCCTGTTATGAAAGAAGTATATTTTACATGGTCATTGTAAAATCAAAAGGTGGTATCTATGCTTGCAGGGTGAGTTTTTAGTTCAGGTCCTTAGGAATGTGAAGATCTTGGCTAAAATCCACTTCAGGGATTTTTGAGATCTGAGAAATATGTTGATCGAGGGATGATAAATGAAACTTCCAGGAATAAAATCGGAGCCAAAAATATCCCCTTGAAACTATTGTTATTTTCCTATCTCTACTTCTTCTGTAAGCTATTTTAAGGCTTAGGAAATTACATAAAGACTAGTCTACACCGGTTGTAATCTTGTGAAACAACAAATCTTTTCATATTTTCGGTTTGAGTATGATTTTCTTTTACTCTGGGTTTGGGCATAATGGATTAAGATTAAACGCATAATGATATATAATGATTAAATATATTTATAGATTAAATGGATTGATCACTTTGTTTGGAATTTCCACCATTTAAAACGTATCCTAAAATATATTACCGTGCCCCCACCTACCACTGCTATTCTGGTGTCTGCCCCCCCCCCCCCTCCCTAGAAGATTTTCTGAGGACGCCCTTGGTTATGGACCACGTTCACCAACTTGTTTTTGTAATCTGGCATATTCAAGCGATATCGCTTAAAACCTAGACTATCAAGGTCAACAGTTAGCATTAACCTATTTAGAATTATATAGATATGTGTGTTTGTGATCCGAAAGGTACATAGCATAGCGTTATCAGAAAAGCAAATAGTTTCATTCAAAAGTAAACAATGTCATTAGCCTGAACGTTCATCAAGATGAAATTGCTGAAGAAAATAGACGCTGGTTGTAAAAATTAGGAGTTAGGTACTTATGTCTTGCAGCCACCCCACTCAAGTTCTTGGTCTGACAGAACCGGTTTCTTTCTGTACGTACTCGGCGATAATCAGATTAGCGCGAGAGATTGTATATGCACTACAATGTAGGTATATTTTAATTAAATATTTTAGTTAGCCTTTTGTTTAGGTTAGGGAATATTAAAAACCATTTAAGACACTGTGTTAGGGGGGGGGGGGCTGATTTCTATTATTTTCTGTTGTAGTTTCCATTATTTTGTAACTAAAGTATTTTATTTTCATCATAGTTAGATACATTTCATATGGATTTACCTAACTTCACTCAGATGAAGAACTCGAGTGGAGTGGCTATAAGCGGGAGCGGAATTTTCTATGGGGAAGGGGGCAACTCCCCACCCCCGGACCCAATTTTGCCCCCCCCCCCCCCCCCCCGACATCAGTTCCCCCCCCCCTCCCCAGCTGAAACTAAGTTCCTACAAAAAATCTTGTCAAAATTTAGATATGCCTGCATAATTAACGTATCTAGAGAAACAGGTCAGTTTTATTTAGCATATCTTTACCAAATTTTTAAAAATCAAGATCATCCCAAAGAATCAAGACCAATCCGGAGACACCATGACAAAACCGTAGAAAATATTGCCCCGAGTTTCAGAGGCAGTAATACCGTACGGTTTGCACATTAGTTTCTAAAAGTGCAGGTAGTTCTATAAAATAAAGGTTAACATATACATTTATTTTTTGCCAAAAAGTCTGTCCCTCAGTAAAGTGGTGTTTTCTGGTGACTTGTGGTATAAAACAACAATTCTAGCTATAAAAAAAGCACAAAAGGCTATTGCGTGAAAATTCTGAGATACTTGATCCATTCGAAAATCTATAGTCATATTGAACCTCCTGTTTCAGAGGTGGCAATGCCGTATGAGGCGCGTTTGTTTCTAAGGATGCAGGTAGTCCTATAAAATAAGGGTTAACATATACATTTGTTTGTTAGCCAAAAAGTCTGTCCCTCAGTAAAAATGTGTTTTCAGGCGATTTTTGGTACAAAACAACAATTCTAGCCAAAAAAGCTCAAAAAGCTATTGCATGAAAATTCTGAGATAGTTAATCCATTCGATAATCTATAGCCATATTGAACCTCCTGTTTCAGAGGTGACAATGCCGTATGAGGCGTGTTCGTTTCTAAAATGTTTCATTGGCTGGAAACCGGGAGAATATAATATCAAGAAAAAAAATCGATAAAATATGGAATTAAGTCATATGTATTGTAAGTAGTAAGTACATATGGAATTTGCTTGGCCCAATAGCAATTCCCATTTTATTTGCTTGGCCTATGTTCCTTCAATGCTATTCTATGTCCCTTCCATTGTTATTCTATGGGACCTCTACACGTGATTAAACACGTTATGAAACTATGTGCTATTTGCTTATGTCCCGTTGGTACCATTCCAAACGAGCGGGGATTCCCCGCCTGTTCCTAAACATTGCAAAAAAGATAGCAGTATGAACGGGGATTTCCCCCACAAATTTGTTTCAACTCCAAGTTTTCCAACCAGAGTGTTTTTTTTTCGAGCTGACACCTGTTTTTTATGGGGGCCAATCAGAGACAACGGAGATATTTACTCCTCTTTCTCTCTCTCTCTCTCAGACAATTTTTTGTTGTTGCTAGCTCAGTTTCACTGTGGCAGTGAGAGTGTCAACACATGATTAAATGTTCCGTACATGTCCCCTATGTATGTACACACTGGGCAGCTGGTCATCATGTGAGAATTGCACAATGATTGACGAGTATGATGAAAAGTGTAGATTATGCAACCCGTGTAAATTGCATAAAGGATATGCTGTACAAATTAAAGGTTGTAATTCCTGTCTTGAAGAGGTGTGTGACTCTCATCCTAGAGGGCACCTATGCTCCAATTGCCATTATGATAAATGTAATCAGTGGGAGAATACATATCCCGGTATAATTGGAAAGAATCCTAACCGTGATTTTAATTTATTGCTACGAGATTGGTATCGTCATGGTTTTAGATTGTTCTGGGAGGAAGAACCGGGTCAACAATTCAACTGCTGGAACAACACAAGAATATGGTTTCTACGTCATCGTTGTGAAGACAATGACTACTATGATTATAAGCCCACTGATTTTTATTTGGCAGTGACGGAATGTGATTCGACACTTGAGGACACTGTTTGTGAAATTGCTTCAAATAAACAAATTGAAACATGTGAATTCTATAGAATGAATGAGAATAGTATCATTGACTATACAAAGAGATATGACAAGAGTGAAGTTACGCTCTATTGTAGAAAATGTGACCCTGACATTGCAGTACATCAGGATCAGTACACTGTGAATTCAGATAATCTACCTGCACTAGTTGTTGTCGACAAATACCTAGTAGAAGATGAAATCTAAAGAGTAGAAAAGTCGTTTTATCATGTATATAAATTTTTATTAATAAACAATTTCACATACATTTTTAGAAAATTTTATTCGTAGGGCACTAAAATCAATATTAAATACGCTTGTAAGTATATTTTCCACTAGAAAGTCATTCAATCGAGGTAAGTCAACGTAGATGTCGAGAAACTGCTTGTAGGTGTAGCCACGACATCTGAACATGAAAAAGAGTAGTGCATGAAAGCCACATGTCTTAGTCGTTAAATCCTGTACTCTTCGTTGATTTTGAATAATGGTTTTCCCACTGCTTTCAATAAAGTTGCTGATGTATGGAGTGTAGAATTTATACGGTAGGCCAAGAGAATCAAAAAATTCAATATTC
This sequence comes from Artemia sinica, assembly GCA_027921565.1. Classification (NCBI taxonomy): domain Eukaryota; kingdom Metazoa; phylum Arthropoda; class Branchiopoda; order Anostraca; family Artemiidae; genus Artemia; species Artemia sinica. The sequence goes on from CM051264.1 coordinate 33,271,482, forward strand.
TTCGCTGTTTGAAAGATGCATAGCCAATGGCCGGTCTTCAAAGTCGATGGACTGCTATTAACAATGATTAGGGTATTGTTAACACTTGGAATTTTTTCAATGAAGTCCGAAGGTATGCAATAGGACTTGTACTGGGACATGTATGGATCCATACTAAATACGTTGATTATTTGGTTTGTGTTCATGGTGCTAGGTCTAGTAGAACACTGCCGTCGGGTGTGATTTCCCAATAGGTTTCAAATAGACTCAGTGATATTAGCGTCATGCTCTCAGTCAAAGCATCAGCAAATGTACACTCTAAATGTACATTCCCTGTTCGTACTATGCTCATATCCTGAGTCCCCGACAAGTCCAAAACAATTACCCCATGATTTTTTGAAAACATTGAGTCGGTTATTCCATTTTCAAATAGTTGAGAGTCATGATCTAAGGATTGCATGGTCAACTCGTACCGAGTTCTATAGGATTTTTTGTCAAATGATAGAGTGTACAGTGGAATACCAGATTTTTTGTCAAATGATAGAGTGTACAGTGGAATACCATTCACTTTGCGCACAAGGCTAGATAGACCGAAAAAATTAAAATCATAGGGGGATTCAGTCCAGGATTCAACAGCACTGCCACTTTTCACAAAGGCCAAAGCCAATTTTGATGGGATTTCTCCATTAATAAATGATGAATCGCTATAGCTACGAGAGCCGGTGGCAATGTGACGTTGATTGGTGATTGTATGGGGGACAAGAAGTTTAATGTTGTTGCCATTGGCTCTTAGCTTTTCCACTGCCAATGCAACAGAGCTCATAACTTGTTGTTTTCGGACGTGGAGAATTGCCTATGTGATAATGACATTTGCATCGGGTGCTGCAGGAAGTGTTTTTCTCAAAATTAAATTCGATGGGGCCAGCTGTAACTTTATGTCAATCTTGACATTGGGGGGTAGCCATTGGGATATATTGAATATCTCATGATTTAATTTTCCAACCAGATGATACTCTTGGGTCACTGCAGTAGTCAACTCACCATCAGTATCAACACCTGATCGATATTCATAGCCCAATGATTGTCCTCTCAACTCCTTGTATGCCTTTGGTGTCATCATCATAAATTGTATGTAGCTTGTATAGTTTGATAAATTATTGCTAGTGCTCACCAATGTTCCATTAATAAATACATTAATTTGTTTGAATAGATTGTGTAGAATACAGTTCTCGTAGGAGAGACCATCGCCAGCATTTGGAGTTGTATTATCTGACTTTTTCTTCACCGCAACATTTAAATCAATAAATGTTGATGACAAATCAATGAAATAGTCTTCATTGGAAAATATTTGAAAGTGTATATTTTCCGAGAGGGGTTGTTGGGGATGAAATTGTTCATAGTAGCCATACTTGACACTGACATCAACATTTTCAGCATTGAATAGATTCAATGAGGAACTGATTGATGGATATGATTCCTTGTGGGGGAGATAAGTCATCTTAAGAGAAGAAATCCTTCTTTGATCTAACAATCTTTTTCTTTTTCTTCTTCTGCTTATTGGTCTTCCTTGTTTTATTCCTCAAAGTCCTTGTTGATGTCCTTCGCTTCCTGCCTGGGTGGAGACTGATGAGTGAATGACGCGCACGCATCCTTTTCAATCCCTCCCCATTTTGCCGAGATTTTAATTGCTCACCAACGGCTCTTGCTGAAGATTTAATATTTTCCTTAACACTCTCCTTGAAATTCTTGCCCGACCCCCAGTCCTGTAGTGTGGAGGCAGCAAAATTTGATGCAGCAGGCACAAGATATTTTCTGGCAAGGGGTAGTGCAGAACGAAATAGCCTAGCAAACCAGCTACCAAGACCTTAGCCAGACATTGTAGTACGACCCTTGTAGTAGTCCAATCCATTGCCTATTTGACGTGGACTCAAAGCACCAACATAGCAATCGATATCGGGGCAGACAAATGGAATTCTTCTATTGTTCATTTTAGGTGATTGTGCTGTCGCCGACAATGGGTCGAAAATGACATGTAATCACTGCTAAGCCTTTTGAAATTGCTAGAGGATCACCTAATTCAGTTCTTAGTGTTAACTGACAGAGTTCAGAATAGGAAGTGTTAACGGGAACATATTGAAGATGCTTTATATTGTAGTGGTGAATATGTTCTTGATTGGTTTTTCGTTCAAGAACTCGTAGGAGGGGAACATTTGAATTACCGACTCTCCATGTTTCCACAAAGGATGCATAGAAAAATATACAAGTGTCCGTGGAGAAGGCAAGTGGGTAGTCAGCAAAAATGAAATTAGTGTTTCCGGCACTTTTACCGTTGACTATATTGAGCTTAAGGCCAAGAACATCCTTTAGGTTATTATTGAGAATAACCTTTTCATTGGCAATAGGTGAACTAATGTAGATCTTGCCCTCCTCCTTTGAATAGTTGAAATGAAAAGCTCCTTTTTTACGAGCGGAAATTCTTTTACTGATAGTACGACATAAATCATTCATACAGGTGAGCTCCTCGAAGGGTAACACAACATATGGATATTCAAATGAATTGATCTTTTCAATTTTTTTTCGATCGTTAACGAGTGGCCAATCATCATGTTTATCGCTAATGAGTGGCCAATCATGGGGTCTAATTTTTATTTCATATTCACGATCCTTTCTCAGGATGTCGTAGGTATTTTTGAGAATACAGTCGATAAGAGCCACTTCATACGCACTGTCAAATTTGATGGCGGGGGAGAGTTTTGTCCAAAAATCACTTGTTCTATTCAAGTCGTTGTAGAGAGGATCGGAAACATTGGACATAAATGTTACATAGAAATCATGGGGCATTGTCAATATCTTCAACACCGATCCAAGAATCAAAATCAGAGTTGTATCCTAGCCACCGAACAAGTAACTGTTTCCTACCCCTGCGAGTACGAGTCTTTAATATCTTTTCAATTTGATAGATTTCACTATTATTTTTAACTTTTTGTAGTTCATAGTCATAAAAGCCGCCGAGAATCTCTTCATCTTTGGTATCGCGCAAACGATAAGTTATGTGTTTAGTGTCTAGGATTTTTGCCACTTTAAAAAGTTCGGTGGACCACAAGTAATTCCCCTTTTCAAAAACATTACTTGTCCTATTAATTCGAACAGTATCACCAACATTGAATTTATTTTTCTTCTTGACAATCGATTCATTGGAATACTGTTTAAGAAAGGTGTCAATTGTATCATGATCAGAATGATGAACTTCCGTTGGGGTTGAATTGGACAATGATCGATGAGGTCGTTGATTATAAATCAACATGATTTTATCTAAATCATGAATAAAAGCCGGTATATTTTTCAATGTACAATATCTTGAAATTAAAAGTCGAATAGTTCTTACCAATCGTTCGGCCAATGCAGCCTTTATAGGACTATAACTATGATGGAGCAGTGTACTATATTTCACTAGTACTTTTGCAACATGGGGATTAACAAATTCACTAAAACCGCGATCCGTTTGAATTTTTTTATATGAATCCTGTTCGAGAATACTTTCAATGGCCTGAGGAACTTCAACGCCTCTCTTTGATCGCAATAAAATTGCATATGCATAGCGACTAAAAACACTAATTGCAAGTAGAATGTACTTGTACGGTGTATTGTGACGTCTTTGAATCTCATCTAGAGTCAGGAGATCTGCTTGCATTATATGCAATGGGAAAAAGGCTTTAGTTTTTCGATATTGATTAGCACGAAGTCTATGATTTCTATGTAGAGTGTAACTTGATTCATTTTGTAGATAGTCTTGTACACTTTTAGTGTGAACACCAGTGACCTTGGAAAGAGTGGTGGGGGAACTTAAACTCCCCACCTTACCAATATTTTCATAAACATCTTTCAGAACTTCAACCATTTTGAACGTAAACACGTTGTGTAACGTCCGCTACCCCTTTGTATACTGGCGGTTGGTGATGGTGGTGGTGACGTTGACTTGATACGTCTTCGCTTTTGTCTAGCTATCAGTGGTGTGCTAGTATTTTCCAAAATTGATTTAAAATCTTCTTCTTCTTCATGTTCATATTTTAATGGTGTTGACAATGATGCATGTTCATTTAATTTTTTTAGAATTTGTCTATTGCTAATAAGACTTTTGGGGAAGTTTAATGTATTTAGAAAGTTGTATAGATGAGCGTCAAATGATAATAGTCCTTTACGATTTGTAACCATATCATAGATTAAATCAAGTAGATTATAGCTCTTGCCCTGAATTATAATCCCTTTCCCATTGCTCTCAACTTGAATATGATCTTTACCACTTTCCATGAGATAGGCTAGGAGTCGTTTACTTTGTTCACGATATGAGTGGGGCATTAGATTTCCAATTTTCAATACAATTGAATCCAATTCTTCCTTCTTTAATTGTGTTCCAGCAGCAGAATCCTGAGGAGATGATTCTTTTTTGTGATCAATAGCAGCAGCAGCAGCAGTGGCCTTCACACGATAGGGCTTATGTTTGTCCACTCGGCGAAGTGCATCTTGAAGTAAAAGCAGTTTTTATCATCCTCAATATTCTCATTGTCAAGGAATTTACTCAGATTGTTCTCAAAGTGTTCCACGGGTGAGAGAGAGAGTTCTATTGGAGTCAATTTATAGGGTTTTGCCTTCTAGAGAAAACTGTTTACAAGTCCTGCAATTATTGGCAGTAAAAGCGTGAAAAAGCTACCGCCCGCCTGAAGAAGTCGTTTCTTTTTAAAATTCTTTCCTTTGTTTTTAGAGGCCAATGTACGTACAATGGAACGATGTTGCTTTGCCTGTTGCTTAACTACTTCTGGCAGTTGAACATTACCCTCGGTCAAATTTAAACAAAGTTCAGATATTAGATTAATGAAATCATTGTCAATACCATGTTTGAGTATGGCTTTCCTAAGCGAGGATTTTGAAGTGCTTAGAACTAAAAACAGATGTCTATTTTCATGTAGTTTCTTCAGTGTCATGATAGCAACTAATAGGTCTTTTTAGTGTTCACGGGGAGATATACTGTAATTTCATTGTCAAAAATACCTGTGACTACACGCAGATCCTCGGGTGTATTTTGATTAAGATCTAATAGGATATAGCCGTGGGGTTTATTAGTTGCCTGATTGTATGCTGAAAGCATAAATTTGGGGGTATCTGGACAGATTTGTTTATTGAGGGTTATTAGTGAGCTAGAATCACGAACAACTCTGTAGATGATATAATAGGTGCAGTTCAATGCAAGTGTTCGCATACATTTGCTCTGATGAAAGAGATTGTGTAGAACCAGAGTAACGGAAATCTGTTCATGATGAGAGCGAACGGTGAACAATTGCAGCATTTCCTGGGACCATTGTTCAAGAGATTCGGCCAGATCGTCAATGATCAGCCAAGAGTTTGGTTCAATAATGTTGAAAATATCAAGTCCCTGTATGAACTGTATCTGCACCAAACCCGTGGTGGCAGCAATTGCTTTTATTTTATCGTATGACTCCTGCCAAATTCTGTAACAATAGTAGATTTTTTTCGGTTTTTCCACAAACATTTTTTCGCAATTTTTAATTATTTTAGTTAAGAGTGTCGTTTTGCCCGACATTGAGGGCCCACACAGAAACGATCTGAATGGTGTTTTAAATTGATACATGTTCCCTTCAATAGTTCACCTGGACAACTAACTGTAGACCATAGTTGCCTAATGACTAAATAATTTCCCTACTACTATTCCGTTCAAGAATAATATGAAGAAGAAGAAGACGAATAAAGAATCATATTTTCTTTTATTATATGCATAAAAAAGTAACAATACTTAAAAATACTACATTGAAAAAAAAAGCACATTAAACTTGAAAAAAATACACTTTTTTTCAATTTATTTATAATAAAAAATACAACATTTACATAGGCACTGATAGAAAAAAACACTTAAATAAATACACTTTGTTTATTTATTTATAGAAAAATACAACATTTATTAGAATAATATCACTTCTTTTTTTTAATTTCAATGAAACATTTACAAAAGCACAAAAATCTGCTCTAAGTCAAAAAAAGATAACTTTGGTAGTGGCTCATGGCGCGCCCCCGCTGGCGGCTGCCCCCCCCCCCCGAGGCCGTGAGCCCCCCCCCCCAAAAAAAGGCCGCGAGGCCCCCCCCCCCAAAAAAAAAGGTTTTAGGAAAAAATTTACTGGACTTTATTCAAACCGAGACTTTCCCTATGGATAACCCATTCGGCCCGGTCTGAAGTTAAATAGTGCCCAAGGGGGAGGGTAGTCACACCGTCTTGACAAACATAGACCTTGTCGGAGATGGTACTCATTGCAATGTTCTCTACATTTACAGTAAAGTTCCTGTAGTTGAGAGAACGAATTGCCAGCAATTTGGCTCGTGGAATTGTATTTTGAACAATACAATTCCTATAGATGTCCATGTCGAAATTCTTATCCACATAGCGCGTGGGTACTCCTTTGCAACGTTTCTTGATTTCCTCGTCGTGTGTCTGTACAAAGTACACCTTCGGACTTACAAACACACCACTGGAAATCATGTCGCTTCCCGTTTCTGATTTAAAAAATAAAAGCTGATTTGGCACCCGACGTTTCACTAGCTCAGGGTATAGCCCACTCCAATTGGTGTAGTCCATCCGTGAGCTGATAATTTCACCGTGCGCCAAATCATCAATTAGATTTGGGGTTTTTACTTTTAACAGTAGAGAATCCGTTTCCCCGTAGCAGACCTCTACTTGCCCCTTTTCCGGCCACTGTACCCTAGCCACATTGTAGTAGAATTCCAACATGAGCTTTTTAGAGATCTCCAAGATCGCACTGCCTGTAGCAATATTTTTATTTAATACAATGCGTCTTTTTTTCCTATTCAATAGTACCATGTCCGGGCCAATGATTGTGAAGGAAGTGTAATTTGGATCGGCAATAATTCGAGCACATTGTTTGGGATCGGTCACGACTTCACAACGATTCCTATTGCGAACACTCTCACACATTTTTCCGAAAGCCGAATTCAAAATGAGTTTATAAATTTCTTTTTTGGCTTTCGTCTGCGCTTCAGAACGTTTCTTGACAAAAGTGTCAACAAACGTTTTTAGATATGGTTTTTGGCTAAACTGGAGCGCTCTGTGAACCTTTTTGACGTTGAAACCGTTGTTGCACATCCATTTTAAAGACACATGATGTACAACAATATTTTTTTCGGCAGAAGGTCAGCAACAAGTTTTTGTTTTGAAGGTGACCAATGCAATCCGTCCACCTCGACTAAACACCTATTGCGGGGGCTCAAAGAGTCCCTAGTCACAGGTCTATTGATGCACGGGAAAACAAAATCCTTTACTGAATCGTGAAGCTCAACTGGTATCTCCCCATCAATTTCAAAAAACCATCCAACCGGTCCATTCTCCTCAACACTGTCAATGTTGGGGAAATGGGGAGCTTGATGGGCATTGATCCATTTATAGTCACCGCAAGGTAGCGCATAATGGGACATGGCCGAGGGGTAGAGAGAATTCGTATCAAGGAAAACTGCATCCGATTTTGTCCCCGTCTTCTCTCCAGTTGGATCAGTTTCCAAGATACGATCCCCGTGAAAAACAAATCCACCCCTCATTGACCTTTCGATGAACAGATGCTGATCAATGTCTTTGATTAGCCCAATTTTTTCCCCACTAATTTTTAGGATGAGGTCCATTACCAGATGAGGAGATGAAAAATAATAGCCCAAATCAAGATTAAACTACCCATAGATTTTGTCCGTATTTTTACACATAATGTCTAACAAAGTTAACACATCACTCGACAAATACAGCTTGCAGTAGTCAAACCCATTAATACACCCTCCCTCTGCCCACACTTTCTTAGCAAAACTGTATACATCGGGGGTGCACCTACGATCGTGTAGACTGTCGTAAAACGATTCAATACAAGAAATAGTTTCCTCGGCGAATCTCGACATGGAACAATAATAATCATAAGGATATATGCCCTTGACCGTCAACAAATCATATAAATCATTTGGAAATTGTTGCTTGAGAAGGGGGAAAGCGTTGCAGCCGTCATCGTTTTTCTGCACCTAAATTAATTCGCTCAATGATTTGGGGAAAAAACTGTAGGAATCTAAAAAGCGAATTTTATTCGTGTACTCAACGTCGGCTTCAACAAATTTCCACATAAATTCCAAAACAAGCAACTTTTCCGATGATTTAGGAATGATTTTGTAGGAAAAGCTGTCTATCACCCATGCATTATCCACTGTTCCATTTCTTTGAAGATGTGCCATTGCTGGTAGCACATACTTCAGATCGTAGTTAGAGTTATGTATAAAAACCGGAAGAAAGAGTTGTTGTTTAATTTTTAAATTATATGAATTGTGAGCCCACCCCCGAAAGTTACTTTTTCCCGTTGAATTGGGATCAATAAGGTGATTATGATCCTGGACAGCGTCTTTTGGGGCAAGAACACCTCTACAAACCCAACAAATTTTCCCCTTTTCTAGTGCCAGTTGCTCCTTATCTGATAATGTCATTGGGTAGTTGGTGTGACGCAATCGTGAAATTGCTCCGTTTGCTGTTTTTATTAAAGATATAAATAACTTTTCCATGCTACCCTCCTCATCCATAGCCAAAAAAAAACTCTTCCAACTGCATTTTATTGTTGGAATCTCGACGGCTATGCGCATAGGAACACGCAACTAGTTTGTATTCCTTGACTATATTTGGCCTTGATGGGTCTGATACCTCAACCAGTCTTGATTCACAATCTAAAGACACTTTATCAACTTGTAGCAGGGAATTTTGGAAATTTTTAAATTGTAAAGTATCTTTGCCTTCTGCCGGCATTTCTATTCGTTGATTCCCATGAATTTGGCAGTGCCTCGTGTGATCCGAGAATGTTCGCTCAGATCTAAATGAGGAAAGGCACATGGGGCAATAGAAACATTCTCCTTTCTTCGTGCCTTGAGATAGGAGTCGACTTATTGCCGTAACGGGGAAAAAATGACCATAGGAATTTACATCTTTGGGAGGCTCGTAAATAACCCAAACCCAATTTTTAGCATTATCTACCGGTGGTGTCCTAACTGAATATAAAACCCCTTTTTTATTTGGGTTCTTTCCCCCGTTTACAAATTCCGTGTCATACTGGAGAACAACCACCCCCAACCCAAGATTTTCATTTGCTTTTTCAAATATGGTTATTTCTTTCAAGGACACCGGATACTTCCCCTCTAAACAGTCAAAATTTACTGTAGGGAAATTTTCTCCACCGTTACGAGCAAGTCTGTCGAGATTTTTCATTGATGAATCTTTTTTTAATGTTTTATGGGCTGCTGCTAAAAATGCGTATTTAAATCATTGCAGCCCCGATTCAAAATCGAAACCTTGAACCCCTCCTGTAGCCGACAAATCTGGGTGGCATTTTTGTCGTCGTGTACTACCCTGCCCTCCCCTTAAAATAAAGTTTTTTTAAATCTACTGAGATTCAGATCCATGTGTTCAATGTATAAAATGGTGGACCCACTTTCCCTCTCATTAAACGTGTCCAAAGTAGAAATTAATTTATTTACCCAGTTGAAAAAGTTGCTCTCAAATTCATTTAGACCAGGGTAAAAAGTCTGGTTGCCAGTTGAAAAATGAAAATAAAAAATTTCCCCAGATGTCCCCTTTTGTAAATAAACTTTTTGATTTACTGATGCTTTAACCCCACCTTGACCCTCCCATTTCTGAATCTGAATCTCAATTTGTGCTCGAATTCTGTCGATGTAGCTATGGAGAACATTCACTGGGTCTGTTAAAATTACCCCACTGTCAATCACGTTTTCTTCGGGGGGGGGGGGGGGGTTAAAATCTACCCTATATGTTTGTAAGTGACCTAGAGCAGACTCTAACAAATAAAATCCACGTAATTCCAGGGACGTGACACTATTTTCATGTCCTGCACCTATTTGCACAGGACTCAATTCACTAATTATAAAACTATCGTCAAAAGTGTCCCCGGAAAAATTAGGTCCAACAATTTGCATTGTTGTTGCTGTATCATTAATCGGAATGGTGGGGGTGACATAGAATTGTCAATAACATCACCCCAAGTCTGTTCAATTACATTGGTTGGAGATGGCATGAGGTCCCCTAGGCCTGTTAGTACATATTCCAAGGTGTTTGGGGACAATTGATCGAGCCAGCCTGTATTGTCCTGTGACATAATTTCTTTATGAGAACCCGGTTCAGTTGCACTAGTAACATCTCCTAAATGCTCAAGCATAAATCTATCTGCCCATTCCGGGTCCTCGATCATGTCAATATCACAATTTAAGTCGTCTAGGCTAGCCATTTCCCCAAAAACTTCATTAAGAAAACCCCTATGCCATTCCATATTATCCAGAACTAATGTAGGTTCATCACTGAACTCCGTTGGTGGTGGTGGAATTGGTCCAGTAAATGCTGATGTCTCGTCACCCAATGGCGCTGCTATTTCATTAATCTGTAGAAAAAAGGTTTTATTTTCTATGTGAAATAAGCATTATTTCATAAAGTTGAAAAATCATGTTCATTTTTTTCCATACCATCCCATAAAACTCAATTCCTCCTAGAATTATTTAAACTAAATACTTTTTTGCTTAAAGCATTATTTACAGAACAAATGCATAATAAATTACAAATTTTGTTAGTAACATACACACAAACACACACACACACAATAAAATAATGAAAATCATTACGTTGTTATTGAATTTGCAATATTCATTATACTATCTCCATGAATTATCTGGTAGACAGAAAAATAAGCGGCGCATGCACCGCACACACACACACACACACACACACACACACACACACACACACACACACACACACACACACACACACAACAATCATTACGCCGTTATTAAATTTGCAATATTCATTATACTATCTCAATGAATTATCGAGTAGATGCGGCGCATGCACCGCTCACACACACACACACACACACACACACACACACGCACACACACACATACAACAATCATTACGCCGTTATTGAATTTGCAATATTCATTATACTATATCAATGAATTATCGGGTAGACGCGGCGCATGCACAGCTCACACACACACATACACACACACACACACACATACAACAATCATTACGCCGTTATTGAATTTGCAATATTCATTATACTATCACAATGAATTATCGAGTAGAGGCGGCGCATGCACCAAACACACACACACACACACACACACACACACACACACACACACACACACACACACATATACACATACACACACACACACACACACACACATATATTCAACAATCATTACGCCGTTATTAAATTTGCAATATTCATTATACTATCTCAATGAATTATCGAGTAGACGCGGCGCATGTACCGCAAACACACACACACACACACACACACACACATACACACACACATACACACACACACACACACACACATACAACAATCATTACGCCGTTATTGAATTTGCAATATTCATTATACTATCTCAATGAATTATCGAGTAGATGCGGCGCATGCACAGCTCACACACACACACACACACACAAACACACACACACATACAACAATCATTACGACGTTATTGAATTTGCAATATTCATTATACTACCTCCATGAATTGTCGGGTATATAGAAAAATAAGCGGCGCATGTACCGCTCACACACTCCTTCAAATTGACTTGGGAAAAAGAATCATTAGCGAGAAATAATATTTGAAAACTCACATTTAAATTTGCAGCTTGCATGTCGAGAGCTGTAGGGGCCACATCATTCTCGCCTTGCATTGGTTGTAAAGGGCCCGGCAATGCTTGATAGGGGGTGACCCCCCGATCTTGACTAGATGAGACTGGTGCATTATGAGAATCTATCCATTCTCTCTTGAATTTTCTGCCAGGTTGCATAGAGGTTTGTGCAGAGCTGACACTGGTTTGAGAGGCTCCTGGCTGGTCCAGAGAACTTGTAATGGAGCTAGCATATCTGATGATTGATGGTCTTGCAGCTTGCATCGATGTGATATCACCCCATCTTGGTCTCTTTTCGGAGGGAGGGTAATTGTATGAATCCACCTCCACATCCTTAAAAAAGAAGAAAAATTTAGTAAGGAAATAATAAGCCCTCTTTTACAGATAAATTGCCCTCTAAAGTTTATTCTGGTGTTTGTAGCACTCTGTGTCTTAGCACTTTAGAAATATTTAAAAAGAAAAGCTTTTAAAGTAAAATTTTGGAAAATTTTTAGTTTGGGGGGAAGGGGGATTTCAAAAACATCTCCCCATAATATAATTTATGAAAAAGCCCAGCTTTGGAACGAAAATAAGCCATTTCCGTAAAATCTAAACTATAAAGCTTTTTTGACCGTAAACACTAGTTTCTGTAAGAAAATTATAGAAAATACATTTCTTTGGGTCAAATGTGAACCTTTGGTTATGAAAAAGCCCAGCTTTGGAACAAAAATAAGCCATTTCCGTAAAAAATAAACTATAAAGCTTTTTTGAACGTAAACACTAGTTTTTATAAGAAAATTATAGAAAATACATTTCTTTGGGTCAAATGTGAACCTTTGGTTATGAAAAAGCCAAGCTTTGGAACGAAAATATGCCATTTCCGTAAAAACTAAACTATAGAGCTTTTTTTACTGTAAACACTAGTTTTTGTGAGAAAATTATAGAAAATACATTTCGCTGGGTCAGATGTGAACCTTTGGTTATGAAAAAGCGCAGCTTTGGAACGAAAATAAGCCATTTCCGTAAAAACTAAACTATAAAGCTTTTTGACCGTAAACACTAGTTTTTGTAAGAAAATTATAGAAAATACATTTCTTTGGGTCAAATGTGAACCTTTGGTTATGAAAAAGCCATGCTTTGGAACGAAATAAGCTATTTTAAAATGTATAAGAATTATTTATTTAACAGAAATCCTCGCTTTCTGAATGGCCAAAGCGTTTAGAATTACACAAATCCTTGTCTTAATCATCAACCTTTTGTTTTCATAACTCAGATAAGACACGTTTAAACTCTGACTTCAAAAGGGACTCTCCGTAATTATAAACACATGTGGTTTTTAGACTGGAAAAAAGATTTTCTGATAATTGGGAAAAAGGGGCATTTTCTTATGAACGAAATAGCTAAAAGTAAGGAATTATGATCGTAACAAAGCAGTGGATGAGAGAGTTTTTGTTTTACATAATAGAAAAAAGCATACTTAGCGTTTTCTATCGAATATACTCATCATATTTTAAGGGTTTGTATTGTTGGAGGGGAGGGGGGCTAGGTCCCCCTGAAATTTGAATTTACTGGTAAATGCTTTTTATCTGGAAATACATGCTTTTTATCTAAGAAATTCAGTAAACTATACTCACATTGACAAATGAAATATCCATTGTTTTCAAAGTTAATAATATGCAGTGTACTATGCTCGATATGTTAAAACATAATGGAAATTAAATTTTAGTGCATGAACATTTTATACGAAATTTCAATGACGAATTGTTATGCAAAGGGAAAATCACATGTAAGCAGTTCTCTGATTGGCTGCCTAAAAAACAGGTGTCAGCTCGAAAAAAAAACATTCTGGTTGGAAAGTTTGGAGTTGAAACAAATTTGTGGGGGGAATCACCGTTCATACTTCTATCTTTTTTGCAATGTTTAGGAACAGGCGGGGAATCCCCGCTCGTTTGGAATGGTAGCAACGGGACATAAGCAAATAGCATATAGTTTCATAAAGAGTTTAATCACGTGTAGAGGTCCCATAGAATAACAATGGAAGGGACATAGAATAGCATGGAAGGAACATAGGCCAAGCAAATAACATGGGAATTGCTATTGGGCCAAGCAAATTCCATATGTACTTACTACAATTGTAGTCCCTTTTCGCCTTTATTACTAAAAATATATTGAGAACAGTCCAGAATATTATCTAGTATCGTTCTCTAAGAAACCATTAGGGACAATAATGTTCAGAAATGGATATTCTCTGACTGTGTACCAATTATTGCAATAAACACGTCGTTCTATCATGCTTGAAAAACTGGTGAATCCCCTTGCATGCAATAGGTTATCTCTAGAATATAACATCTAAGACAGAATACAGGGGATAGCAGGTTAGTCCTGATGCTGGGGGGGGGGGCGCTATTCGACTGGAAGAAAACTGACCTTTTGAGTCCCAGTAAGAACAATGAACTAAAAAAACACTTGGAAAGAAAGGAAAAAACGCTTTGAACGTTTAGGCGAAAAATAAAATGTCAAGAAAAGTGTTATATGACAGTGATGTACGCGCTTTCATTATGTAACATGTCCGCTGTTATGCGTACGTCATTATGTAACAAGAAATCCCTACTTTTATCCTTACCCTAGGCTTATTGATTAAGACAAAACTAATATGTAAAAACAAATTTACTGTAAGATTATGGTACAAAACTTATCAAGCATATCAATAATGAGATTTATCGTAAAATGGTATATGAGAGCTCTTCCAGAACGATTTTCGATGTTTAAAATCCATTCCATAGAATAATCTCTTATGTTTTCTCTTGAGGGGACATTTTTTCTATTCTCTTAGATCATATGCATCACAATATTTAGTGTTACATCTTGCATTATAGACATTTTTCATTGAGGTCTCATCACTGTCTTTTATAGTATATTTAGAGATATCCTTGTAGAGATAGCCCTCTTTTCTATGTCTCTTCTTTCAATATTCCTTTTCTTTTTCTGCCATATCGAACCTCTTTTTCTGCGTCTTTACTTCTACCCTGCATAAATTTCTCTTCATATCAATCAAGATTCTTCTCCTCATTTCCTCCAGATTCTGCTCGTATAATCTAGAGTCCACAATATCTAGACATGATGTAGTAGGCTCATAACAATGGCTGAAATCATGATAATGTCCTTTACATATAGAACAGTCGCAATAAAAAGATATTTGTAACTCAACATATTCATCCATGTTGACACACTGCAGACTTTTTTCAAACTGATTCGAAATATGTGTAGGGTTACATAAGAAATCCCCATTCTAAGGTTAGTCGACAACCCTTTGTACTTTCCACAGCTACTGGCACTCTAGGTTCCATCTCGCTAAATACTTTCAATATCCAATAATGTATACGCATCCATTTTGATATTGACACACTGAACTCTTTTTTAATACTGAAACAAGTTTGCATCATCTGGTCACGGATATCCTGGGCATCTTCCAGATAAGGCTATGAATCACGACAAAAATGGTGGTTGCTAGGGGAAACCTTGGAACACCTGGGGAGTGTCACGGGAATCCTCTGCTATTTTCCAAGGGATGTCACGAGGATCTTGCCAGGGCATGTAATAGAAATCTTATGGGAAAAGGAATAGGGATGTCATAGAAATCCTATGCTATTTTCCTATCTGTGACTTTAAAATCCTATGCTGTTTTTCCTATGGATGTCACGGGAATCTTGCCAGGGAATGTTTTCGGACTCTTGCCAGGGCAAGCCGTCGGAATCCTATGGGAAAAGGGAGGGCATGTCGTCGGAATCCCATGTTAATCTGTTATGGGCGTCGTCGAAATAATTATCCCAATACTACTGTAGGTTTAGAAATCGGACATGTTTTAATAATCAAATATCTTTGAAAAGACCCCAGTATAAAATGACTGGAAAATGTCTGCAGTTAGAAGACAAGCGACAAAGAGAATTCATATATAGAAGCCTGTCACGTGCCGAGTACTGGGGCCCGGTGGCAAAGCCGCCAGTCTCCCGTTACTGTATATATATATATATATATATATATATATATATATATATATATATATATATATATATATATATATATATATATATATATATATATATATATATATATATATATATATAATATATATATATATATATATATATATATATATATATATATATATATATATATATATATATATATATATATATATATGTATATATATATATATATATATATATATATATATATATATATATATATATATATATATATATATATATATATATATATACATATATATATATATATATATATATATATATATATATATATAAATATATATATATATATATATATATATATATATATATATATATATATATATATATATATATATATATAAATATATATATACATATATATATATATATATATATATATATATATATATATATATATATATATATATACATATATACATATATTTATTATATGTATATATATTTATATATATATATATATATATATATATATATATATATATATATATATATATATATATATATATATATATATATATATATATATATATTTATATATGTATATATAAATATATATTTTGGTACCAGTGTGTCTAATTGATACCCTCTTATCCTAAACAGAACGGTCAGTTTGATGTATATATATATATATATATATATATATATATATATATATATATATATATATATATATATATATATATATATATATATATATATATATATATATATATATATAATATATATATATATATATATATATATATATATATATATATATATATATATACATATATATATATATATATATATATATATATATATATATATATATATATATATATATATATATATATATATATATATATATCTATATATATATATATATATATATATATATATATATATATATATATATATATATATATATATATATATATATATATATATATATATATATTATATATATATATATATATATATATATATATATATATATATATATATATATATATATATATATATATATATATATATTGGGATTCCACGAAATCTTGGATTCCTCTTACGTATTTAATTGCCATACTATATGGATGTTGACTTTTTTTGCTTCTGATACCACTCTATGAAATATATGACAAAGCGAGGAAATTTGTCTTTAAATAAATAGTTCCGTTAATAAAGCTTTGTTTGATTTTAAGTCATTGATATGCGTCTTTACTTTTTGTTCAATTACACGGTATATTCTAGTGACCCTCAGAACTAGCCCGTCTCTTGTCTCTGCCCATTCTACATACGATCTCATAAATGTCGGTAACATTCAATCCTGTGGTGCGGGCTGTGGAGTAGGAGTCGGAATTTTAATAAATTTTTACTGAATTGAGTCGTAGTTGGAGTAACAGAAATAATATAACACCCTTTAGAGTTGTTATCTGGAAACACATAAAGGCTGGAGTCAAATACTCTTAAATACTGCTAAAAAGTGAAAATAATAAATAAAATTAATATTGTAACTAACTGTAGTGAAAAGGATGTTTCAAAACTAAAAAATGTATTTAAGGAGAAACTTAGAAATTGAATTTTTGCTGTAAATTAGCAGAAATGTTGGATTCGGAGATCTTACTTCTTTTAATAGAGCATTAGGAGTCGGAGCTGGAGTTGGAGCAACTGGTTTGAAAGTTTCAGGTCTCAGAGTCAGAGTTGGAATCGGTGCCTCGGTGGTAAAGTGGACCGACTCAGCAGCCCTGCCTCTTACTGTTTTTTCAGCTGCCTGGAATACTCTGCCTGAGTCAGCTAAAAAGTATATTGCGTTTGGTACGTAAAATTGTAAAAGCATTTTTAATTCCTGGATAATTTTTTATTACTATTAATTTGCTCATTTTAAAGCCACTTATTTTAGTTTTCGGTGGGTAGTCAGTGGAGGAGGTTGATCGTCATTTTCATTTTTAATTTCTTTTCCCTTTTTCCGTTTTTTCTTCTTCTTCCAGCA
Organism: Artemia sinica; assembly: GCA_027921565.1. NCBI lineage: Eukaryota > Metazoa > Arthropoda > Branchiopoda > Anostraca > Artemiidae > Artemia > Artemia sinica. Next base: position 33,289,216 of record CM051264.1, read on the forward strand.
TTCCTGGTCATAGAAAATTGGTAGGGGGAAATAAGGATAAATGTTTTATTACTGTTTATTATATTTACGATTTGAGTTTTGTGTCGGCTAAGCTTCTTGTACACCACTGGAAAGATATCATTTTGAAAAGTGCCAATAAATTATACTGCCCATTTTTAAGGGATCGAGATGACAACATAGCGGTTTAAAATTAATGCGAATTCCTAGAAAAAATCGTAAATTGAATTGCACTATTTATGGATTTCAGTCTTTCCTATTGACAGGTGAAAGTGGCTTCAATTCCCGAAAAGTAGGGGGAGGGCAAAATTTATTGTCCGAAAACTAGGGGGGATGAGGAATCTTTTTGTTTTATCTTTTTGTTGTTTTTTTTTTCAGTTTTAATAAAAATACCAAAGCCCCCCATTTTTCACTGAAAATGATAAAAAAAATTATTTTCAGAATTCTATAGGGGGAGGGGGCAGATTTTCTGCCTGTTTTTCTGCCAGAGAATTCCCACCATTTTGTTTACCTATCTTTATTTATTACCTTCTACAATATTTTCCGACAGAGAGAGGCGCCTGCTAATCCACTGTAGGTTTGTTGCGAAATTAATCGTTATTTTGCAGAATCCTTCGGTAAGAAGGAAAGGTTCTGGTTATTGAAATTGTTCAAAGTTTTATTTTACTTTCTGACCGCCTATCTCACCTTCGTAAACCAAGTAAGGTTCGTAAGCTATATGCCAAAGAGTGTTGAATAAACTATTTTCGTGGCCCAGAAGAATAAACTTGTCTTCTTTGGGCATCAGTCTACCCGTGAGGAGAATGTGTTATGAAATAGGACGGCCGAATTGGCCTGACACACTAGTCAAGTTCAGTATTATTATTTCTGGAATGCAGTAGTCTTTGAAAATAAACAAGGAAATGAGCCTTGCAATGACAATTAGTAAAGATCGAATTCCATGCGGAAGGGATATACTTAACAAAGACGACGTATATATTCCTTCTGGAAAAAAATATTATTGTTACAAAGAAACTGCAAGTAGTTTTTGTATTTTTGGGATTCCCAGTTCTTTTGTACATTTTAATTTGATCATAAGGAAGAATTAGAAAATCTGCGGTATGATATCAGTCCGGAAATTTGTATCTAAACCAGAAGTCAACGGCATCCTCTTATCGGGGTTTTTGGCGTTTGGAAAACTGTATAAATTCGTGAACAACCCGATCAAGAAGACAGTTAACTAAGTGAATCCTTGGAGCGTTGTATTATACAATAAATTACAGGAACTGTAAGTGAATTTTCTAGACAATTTCAGTGAGATACATTGAACTTATCTCCAACAAAAAGCGAGGTCATCTAACGCATATTGTTTGTTTCATTTGGTTCGGGGCCCTGAGAGTTTGACCTTGTTTTATAGACTGGTTACTTCTAAGGAACTGAAGGGTATCTATTAGCTCGAACCCACTCGAGAAGTGAAGTTTGGTCAATGCTAATGAAATAAAACAAAATATGATGAAAATATAATAGTTTAGAAATAAATTTTAGCTATATATTTGCACATTAAGGGGATGGGGGTAAAACATAGCATATATTAAATACGTAACATAACCTAACCTAGGTACCTTTTCCCCCCTAAACCCCAAAAAACTAAAGTTTAAATATTATAAACGTAGTGAGAAACCACTATTTGCAATCCTCGGCACAGGAAATCTCCGTTGAAATAACCTGTTTGACTATCTTGTATCATCTTCGCTGCGTGGGTTCAAGCTAATATAACAGTACCAAAAAATAATAGCAAATCATAAAATGAGGAAACTTTTGAATTTAGCCTAGGGCTAAATCAGGCCCCTATAGGGGGTTGGGGCTGGTACACAATTACGACAGCAGTGATTATTATATTCGGAAAGGGCATTGAATGGAGAATCTAATGGTAGACATCTACCCGATTTCTGTCTTATAGTTAGGTATAGTTAACCTAATTTTAGCTCAATTTACAAGGAAGTTTTAATACTAAATAAAAATAATGTTCCTCCTCTGAGTCGTGAAAAATTGTAGAGAACATAGAACTGTTCTATTTTTTCGGCTTAAGCACTGAAAAAAGTAAAAGATTTTTTTTTCAAAAAAAAAATATTAGTCAAAGCGTTCAATTTGCTTAAATAGAAACAACTATGTCCCTGCAATTAATACGCGAAACTAATGGTGGCAGTCACTCTGAGTATCAAAGATCTGCCGAGACAAAACCCGTCCCGTCCCATCCCAAAACATCTTACGAGCAAACTCTGTTGACCTTTAATTCCAAATCTAACCTTCTGCCTCAAAGACGAAAGACTGAGGCGTAATGTAAATAGAAATGGGCACCTCCTCTTAAAATTGTTTGTCCAGAAGATAGAAAAATATCGAGTCCTCAAAATGGCAGCACAAAGTGCAGCGTAGTCGCACCGATTTAACAGCACGGTTTACCGCAAATTTTATTATTCTACCAACATTTAACCGATTTTTCCCAAAATTTCAATCTTGGTAGGTAACCTAACAAGTTTGTCGGTAAATTTTAGTGCAATTACTTTATAATTTAACTTGATTGCTGGTATGATTGAAGGTGAAGGGTTTGAATGATTCAGTAAAAACAGCTCTTCCAGTTTCTTGTTTCCAAGATTTCAATTCCTTTGAGATTTGGGAGGCTGAAACTTGTCACAGTTTCAGATGACTCTATTTTATTGCGCATTTTTAAACCTTGGTGTACGCACTTCCTTCTGGGGCACGCTTCTTGTGGTTTCCCTGATTTTCTGCCAATTCTTGAGATTTGTGGCAATTAGAGTTGCTTAAGACTGAGAAGGTTGATCCGGTTTTAGTCTAATATCATCAGTAGCTTGTTTTGTTATTAAAGGTCACATGACAACAAAGCTTTGTGGTAAAATGCTTGCCCAAATAATTGGTTTAGGAAATTCCATTGGTCTATAGTTTCAAACCGTTCGTGCTAAGGAATGGTTAGTAAACAGTGACCCTTGTTCATTTAACTCGAGCCTAAAAAAGACATTTTTAGAACCAAATTTGCTAATTCCTCCGTGACAGTACTTTCCGATCAATATGGATGAAATTGGGATGGGGATTTACCCATCATTTTTCCTCATTTGGCGGAATATTTTTAGACTAAGTATGCAATATGGGTTCTGAGGAGAGGGAACACGGTTTCCCTCTCAATATTTGAACATTTTGAGGGTGAAATCGAATTTACAGTCATAGGATCTCCTGCGTAGAGGTGGTACGCAGGACGACATCCCCTATAGGCAAGATGTTTCCAAAAGACCTAGACCCAGGCATATAAGTAGGACGTTCCCAAGTAGCGATTCTAGGCCTGGACAGAGGCAGGGAAGAAGACCCCCCCCCCTATTTTTCTGACATTAAATTCCTATTATTTCATATTTTTACACTTCTGTGGGCATACCTTGCCCCCCAGATTGTGAGGTCTAAAACTGCTACTGATTTTCCCCGGTGGGGGGGATTATTGATGGGATATGTATAGGACTGAAGGAGGTCATTGGATCTCTGTTGGAAGAAGGGAGCCTCAAAATATGCATGTTGGTCTCTCGCAACTGTTTGTGAGAGATCTTCCATGTTCAATATGGAGGTGGTATTTGTCGCTTAGCCTCGCTTGGTTTGAAAGTATTTGTACGAAGCGTGGCGAACGGGTAGGTTCGCTCCCTTCTTATTGTGGAAAAGTTTTGAGTGATAACTAGAGAATTTCACGCATATGCTCGCCTGCAGAGAATTGAGAGGGTGGAATCCCCTAAGGACAATACTTGTTAATCCCCTTGAAGAAATTTTTGAATAATTAACAAAAGATCCCTTCGTTTTGAGGATACTCATATTTTATTTTGTTAAGGAATCCAACTAAATGACCACTTTCGTTCTCGAAGCGTTTTTATTTTTTTCAAAACGCGAGCGAGAGGCTGGCAGGGGGATGGCAGCAACCCCCTGGTTTTGGTAGACTTAGTATATAATACTGAAAACAGGTATAAATTAAACGATTTAAAAATCAGTTTCTCCAATGAAAGTAAAGAGTGGCGTCAAAATTTAAGAGGAGTAAAAATTATGCCATTTATATGGGAGCTTCTACCCCCTCAGTAACCCGCTCCTTATATTAAAGTATAACGTATTTTCCTAAAAGTTCCGAGAACTTCATTTTTCATCCTAATGCTTTGAGAATGAAAGGGCTCATGTAGTTGTATTTATTTAAAATATACATTTTTATATACGGACGTTTTGAAAGACCATGGATAAATAAAAGCTTGCAATTACCAACTTTTAATATTTTTTTTAAAATTCTAGAATGCCTTTAGGAAAGTACTTAATAAACTTATCTATAAAAAGTTGGAGAAGGGGCAGAAGAGATCTCTTTCTTTTGTATAGAATAATATAGAGCTAGTCTTTTTCCTAATCTAAAGAAATCACATCTTACAATGTTACAGAAATATGTGTAATTTGGAAATGATTCTAATATTTTGTAAGGATTAGAAATTTATACCTTTAATTATTGTCTTTACTACTGACAAATCTATTTGCTCTTTACTCTCATTTTAGAAAACTTTAGAAAACTCTAAGATTGGAAATTTATAGTTTTTATTACTCCTTTCGAAACTTACTGTTCTTCACTCTCATTTCAGAAAACTATTTATTATAATTTTTCAAATCATTCACAATGGACCGCAGAAACATACCAAACATTTAAAACACACAAGCCTTTCTTGTTTACATATAGGTAAATACTCCCAGATTGTAGCGCTATCATAAGCTTGTTGCGACATTGAGCAACTTCAAGCCAACTCATTGGCAATTATTCCTCCTCCATCCCGCCCGCTTTAACGACTGCTTTGGCTGATTCTTACGTAATATTCGAAGATTTCGTGCAATTCTTATAACCATATGAGTTATCGTCTAATAACATTCCAAGTATAAAGCCCAAACCACACCATGGTTACTCTTGCAGATAAAAAAAAGCCAAGACTTATTAATGATATCCATTCTTCCTTGAATTCCACACGGTACTTCTGTGCGGAACAAAAACTGAAATAGCAAAAAATTAGTTAGAAGAGTTTAGCTTTAAAAAATAATGCTTAAATCCTTACTGTGAATGGTCAGGCATGAATTTTATCCTTGAAGGTTGAATGTTCAACTGGGCAGGTTTTGAATAGGATGCACAGTTGGTGCTTTTTCGAGTGTCATTTTGATTTAATTCATAAGTGTAAGTGTGAAATGCCCAGTGCATGATACTTTTGCATTTAAGTATAGCAGGCCTCTATATATTAAAAATGTATTAAAATCTTTCGTCAGGAAAAATTTATGCGTAAATAGGTATGATTATTATTGCAGCTTTTTCTGGTGTTCAGCACTGCATCATTGCTGGGGGGGGGGACTTTCCCCTTAGATTTTTTACTGCTCTTCCCCCCCCCATAGATTTTGAAAAGTACCTCTTTTTGCTATTTTCATTTAAAATGCCTTTTTTGGTATTTTCTTCTGAAATTTGAAAAAAAACAGCAAAATTCCCACACGCACATCCACCTCCCCCTGCATTTTGAAAATAAGTGTTGCCTCCTTTTCCAAAATTTTCATGAATTAACGCCCCTCTGTGCCACAGGCCCACACCTTAAATGTAAAGCTTTTACTTTTTGTTTGCTTTACGATTTTTCTTTGCTCGGTTAGCATTTATCCATACATGTCAGAGCCAATTATTATAAGCATATAAAAGTTTATTAAGAAGTGATTATAAAAACCGCCAGGTTTGAGGTAGGATGTTTTCAAGGAGAGGAGGTCACCTCTTAAAGTTTTGCCTTTGTGATATAGTTTGGGCCAAATTTCTCGGTTTGGATGTCTTGCATTCTAACCTTCTAATTTCTTTTAAAGAGAACACTCTTCCGGATTTAAGTTTTTGGGAAAAGCATGTGGACACGAACTGTGAGGAATGTCTGTTGTTCACAGTTAGGCCGGATGACTGATTTAAAAGTAATATACGATGCATAGCCAGAGATTGGTCGAAGCTTATGATTAGTCAACAAGCGGGAATGACAATGCGTAACCCACAATATCACTAACAATTAATCAGTTGTATTCGATTCACGTAGTGATGCCCATTGAATAAAATGCAAATAGTAATGACACCGCTTCAAACAATAATGGCATCTTGCCAAATAAAATAGTATTATCTTCTCGCCTCTTCTTTGGTGCTGGGAAAAGCATTTGTATCCGTTGGCAGGTAAAATCTGTTTGACTGCTTTAGGGCTTTAGGATAATAGGCCCTCCAGGTTGTTTGACATTAGTAAATGTAAAAAAAGGAAAGCAGCTTTTGATGAAAAAAATGTGAAGCTTCAAATAAAAAAGATCAAAGTATGTTCATTTCAAGAAAATTGGCACTGTACCAATTGTATACGCCGCCGATACGGAGTATGGACAAAAAATAACATCCTGAAATACAAGATGCTCGTGTAGAAGGAGCTCTATTGCCCTCGATAAAACGTCTCTATCTCTGCAATTCTCCCCCTTTTCTTATACATATTTGTGCATATTCGTTTAATTAAAATTTTAATCAAAAAAATTATTTGAGTATTTGCAAAGTTTTATGAAAGTCCGGCATTTCTGTCTAAACGTAGTTTATTTGACTGGCAGCTCTTTATTCTAGTTGGATGTCTAGTGGCCTGGTTACGGCACCTACTTGTTCAAATGCCGGTGAATTCACTTTTTTAATATATCAATAGCTAATTGAGTGCCGCAACTAGATCGCACGCCCTTTTCTTTAAAATTTTTAGAACCGGCTAAAGAGTACTCCAGTTTTTACTATTCGCTAATTGTGGGATCGCTTCTAAAAAAAAATGAATTTAAAATTGTCTATTCAGTTTTCGGTACTTATGCTTTATAGATAGATAGATATTTATTGCAAAACAAAAGCCTCTTTGGGCCATATATGCTACACACGAAAGAAGTCAAGTTTGGTCAGTGTTAATGAAATAAAATAAAATAGGATGAATATATAATAGTTTAGAAACAAATTTGAGCTATATATTTGCACATTAGGGGGGTGGGGGGTATAGCATAGCGTGTATTAAATACGTAACATAACCTAGGTACCATTCCCCCCCCCCCTAAACTCCAAAAAACAATCGTTTAAATATTGTAAACTCGATAAGAAATTACGCTTTGCAAACAATTTAGATATCAAATTCCCGTTTCACGGGTCTGCATGTCTGGTTTGCTTTTACAGTATATACCGCTGTGTGGCATATAAAGCATAAGTACCCAGTTTTCTTTTGACTATATATCATGGGAATCAGAGTTGCTCTAGTATCCTGGAAGTTACATGCAATCGTATATAAGGTTTGTATTACAGGATAAAATGAAGACGGTTATCCTTATGCTTGTTATAAGCTGCTCTGTCGCTGTTCTAAGCGCCCATAACCGCGTCCGTCGTCAAAAACCTGGACAACTTGAAAACATCGACGTTGATTCCCTGTTGAAGAACAAGAAATATGTTCAAACTCAAATAAGATGCATTTTAAATGAAGGAAAGTGTGACAAGACTGGTCGAGACATGAAAGGTTAGTTTTAATTTCGTTTTTCTTCTTTCAAACAGTTCGTGGTAACGAACTGTAAGTAAGGAGCGACCCGGCTCAATGGTAACCGAAACTCTAGAAAAAGGTATTTTGATACAAATAGATACATCAAAAGAATCACATTTTAATGCTGATTTCAAATATATAAGTTTCATCAAGTTTAATCCTACCCATCAAAAGTTAGGCGCCTGAGAAAATTGGGCTGATTTTCGAAAAAAGGGGGAAAGACCCCCTAAAAGTCATAGAACCTTAATGAAAATCACACCATCATATTCCACGTATCAGAGAACCCTACTGTAGAGGTTTCAAGCTCCCATCTACAAAAATGTGGAATTTTGCATTTTTTGCCAGAAGAAAGATCACGGGTGCGTGTTTATTTGTTTTTTTTTTTCCCAGGGGTGATCGTATCGAACCAGTTGTCCTAGAATATGGTGGAAGGGGTCATTGGAATGGAAATTGAAAGTTCTAGTGCCCTTTTTAAGTGACCAAAAAAATGGAGGGCAACTAGGCCCCCTCCCACGCTCATTTTTTTCCCAAAGTCACCTGATCAAAATTTTGAGATAGCCATTTTGTTCAGCATGTTCGAAAATATTATAAGTATGTCTTTTAGGATGACTTAATCCCCCGAAGCTCCCGGGGGGAGGGCTGAAAGTTATGAACTTTACCCAATGTTAACATATAGTATTGGTTATTTGGAAGTATACAGACGTTTTCAGGGGAGATTTTTCCTGGTAGTGGAGGGGGGTGGGTTGGTCAGGGGTTATGTGGGAGGATCTTTCCATGAAGGAAGTTTTCATGGGGGAAGGGACATTGCTATGAAGGGGACGCCGGACTTCCCAGCATTATTTAAAAAAAAGATCATAAATTTAATATAAAAAAACAAGTATTTCAACTGCAACAGCAGCAACATCGAAACTTTAAACGAACAGAAAATATTACATATATAATTGGGTTCACCCCGTAGTCAATGCCTCGCTCTTTAAGCCAAAGATTTTTTAGTACTTTCATAAGAGCTATTTATTCTAATTAACGGCCTTTGTGATTAAGCGGTCATTTCTAAAGAATTGGAACAAAATTTGAACTTTCGCTTAAAGAGCAAGGTATTGACTAGGGGGCGAACCCCCTAATAAACGTATTAAAAATATATGAATATAGAAGTTCGTTACGTAAGTTAATTCGTAAGTTACGTATATTTATTACTAATAAAAACGTTCGTAAATAAAATTAAACAAGTTTCGAGAAAGCCATTTAACTAAATAAAAGTAAATTAATATGAAAATTTTGTTTTAATTATTCATGTACGGTGAGCCAAGATCAAAACCTGCATTTATTCTAAAACGTTCAAAAATTAAATAAAAAAAAACAAGTTTTTTAAACTGAAAGTAAGGAGCGACATTAAAACTTAAAACGAACAGAAATTATTCTGTATATGAAAGAGACTGTCCCCTCCTTAAAGCCTCGCTCTTTACGCTAAAGTTTGACTCTGTCTCACAACTTTATTTTTTAAAACAATAAAAAACTTTAGCGTAAAGAGCGAGGCGTTGAGGAGGGGAAAGTCTCTTTCATATACAGAATAATTTCTGTTCGTTTTAAGTTTTAATGTCGCTCCTTACTTTCAGTTTAAAAAACTTGTTTTTTTTTATTTAATTTCTTAAAGGCTGTCCTTCATTTCCATTTAAATTTTTTGTTATCAAGGTTAAAGAAAAAAACAGCTCTAGTTGCTACTGGCCATATGCTGCGAAGAATACTTATTTAACTTCAGCAAACCGGTATTCCGACTGACGCAATTGCTCGTTTATTTTAGAAGGGTAGAATAGTCGATTGCAAGTATGAGGCCAAGACGAACGATTAATGTCATATTAGGTATAATCAAGAATTGATCGCTTTTTGAACGTTTACTAAAATAGGAGATTTTGCAAAGTTCTGAAATTTATCTGAAACATAAAAATTCACTTATTTATTTCGAAAATCAACCAGCATGCTTTTATGCACACCTAATCTATTGGGGATAGATGCTTAGCAGGGCCTTTGCATGAGAGGATATCATTGGCCCTACTCTAACTGCAGGAGAAACGCCCTTGGTAGGCATTATCGCTTTTTGTATTTGCTTTGTTTTTACTACAAACGTTAACTTATATAAACATGAAAAAAATAGGTCTTCATATTTTAAATTAAAAGCTATGGTGCTCGTAATAACGAACAGCTAGTACACAGTGGTACGCGCTCAAATTGAGCGCAGTTTAAAAGTCAGAAACTGGGGAAGAAAATACAGGAGAAAATAAATTGAATAGATTTCGAGTTACTTGTGGATATTATGCTATCTGAGAAAATGAAATGTCTTTGAAAAAGGGGTGAACTTCTCCCTCCGAGGAGAAAATCAACTATCAATACAGATTCTATGTTTTTTTGGTTATTTCGCGGTTCAGAACTGCCTAATCGGCTTCCTAACACTTTCTTGCCTAATAAGCATGTTATATGTCCGTTTTGTCGCACAATATCTTCTTTTTGGTCCTTTCCCCTATTATTTTCTTCTCTGCGGCTGATCGTAATGAATTGTTGGTCATAGAAGTTCGAGAAGTCCTTATTCAATTTAAAATTATGTCGTCAGCATCGCTCTTTGAACAGCTGCGTCGTAGTTCATGGTGAACATCATGATATCATTTGATAAATGAGACCAAATATGCCATCGATTAATGATAATTTGCAGCTATAAGTGCCATCAACCGCTGTTTTGTGCAACATTTTGTTAAAGCCGTAATGACTACACGATCTTATCCCTCAGTTTCCTAGACTTGTCGTCATGCAACAGCACCGTTCCATGTGAAACCCTTGGGTGCAAAAAAAAAAAGAAAAAAAGAACGTTCAGAAACTTAGTTAAAGAAAACTGATGTTCTTTAAATGAGCGAAAACTACCTCACTTACGATGTTAACTTGCCTTCTAAAGTGATAGCAAAAATTTTTAAATATATACTTTAACGTTTGAGTTGGGAAACGTTCTATCACGCTAACAGCGAGATCTTTAGGATAATAATCGTGTACATTGTACACGGGGTAATTTTTATTCATTAAAAATGTTTTAGTTACGTTTATCAAACTTCTTTAACAAGCCCCGAGTAGCAAGGCTGGAAGTCCGTATATACGCCCTTAGTCTTTGCGTCTGTTTAAAACCGTAATATAAACCTTCCGATATTTTTAGATCTCTTGCCAGAAGTACTCCAAAGAAACTGCAGGAAATGCTCCGAGGTTCAAAAAGTCAACGCCGACAAAATCATTAACTACATGAAACAAAATCATCCTAGCGAGTGGACCAGAATTTTCAACATTTACAGCAAAATTTAAGCTATTGATATTTCAGATGTTCAAATAACGAATAGTGCATTTTTTCAATTATTTTATTACTTTCGATAATTATACCGACGTCTTTTAGACTATTTTTGATTATTAGTTATTGACAAAATTTCCTCTTCGACAAGAGAAGCAAACTTTTATGCCTAACAACATTTTAGATGGCGTTTTGCTCTTCAAATAATTCGGTTTTCAAAAGACAAAAATTTTATTCTTCGGTAGTTTAATCAGACTTGTATGCCTAACAACATTTTACACGGCTTTTTCCTCTTCGAATAATTTAGTTTTAAAAAACAAACACATCGTCATACGCTTTATTTTTAATAATCCAAAAGACCATGAGAGCGATTAATTTAAAATTCTGACGGAAAGTGAAGAGCAAAGTTGAAACTAAAAATAAACAAAAATTATTGCTTCGCAATTTCTACAGCATATTATCGAAAAATCGTTTCAAATAAATTGGCTCGTGATATTATCCTATAATTGTAGAGAGCTAAATCGTGTTTTTAGAGAGTTAAAATCGTGTCGCAACATTTATTGATTTCATTGCCGGTAAAAGGCTATTGATAGCTTTATGAGATGTTCTTTTATATTCTGTAAGCCACTTGAGGATTCTCCTGTTTCTAATCCTGTTTTGTTGCGTCGGTTTTTTTGTTTTCAGCAAAGTGCCAGTTTTTCAGAATACTACAAATATAGGGAAATTTCACGAGCCAGTTAATTTGAATCAGTTTTTCAAAAATATGTTCCATAGACTGCAAAGTAGTAATTTTGTTCGTTTTAAGTTTCAACTTCGTTCTTCACTTTCGTCAGAACAACTGTTCTTTTTTTAAGTAATTTCTGTGTTTTTTAGGTTTCAGTATAAAGACACTAAACCTTATAAAAAGATCTTTTTCCAAGTTAGGCAAAGAAACTAAAGGAGTCAACATGAGATTTTGCTAAAAAAAAGGGGGGGGGCTTTAATTTTACGTTTCACTTCACATCTTTCTTAAATTTTCCCTTCAAGAAATCTGAAATTTGTCATATGAAGAGTCCATGGCGTATATCCTCCTGGGACCTGGTGTCCACGTCTGTGGACACCCCCATAAAATATTTTTTTGTGCAAAGGCCTCGCCATCTAGCAAAGATTTCGTTGTTTCAACGTGCTTTTTGGACCTGGAAAGCCATCTACGATTTTTTTCAGGAAGTTTCTGCGACTTTTAGTGGTGTTTTTAAAAAATAGAAAAGGCTAAAATAAGGAGATGAAAAAAAGCAAAGTTAAGAAAAAAGAAAAAAAAAAGAAAGTGGTGAGAACGAGTTCTGAGAAAAATCAGGTGTACTCTCTTGATTGTAGACAGTGCTTAGATAGTTTTAAAAGCAGTTAGTTTGATAAGTGCCATCTTTTGGAACTTGGAAAACCTCCATGTCCACGTCTGTGGACAGGCGGTTCCAATTGAGTAAAAAGCTAGGGTTGATTTTTCGTAGTTCAAATCTTGATTCTAATGGGGATAGCAGAAGCCAATGATTGTTTTATTTACTAAATTGGCAACAACCGCCACTCACCCATAAGAAATCGCCACCCCTGTAAAGTGTCCCTACCCACCCCCATTCTGTCTCCCATACCCTTTTCTTCCTTTCTTTATAAAAAACTTTTATTCCATTTTTTGCAAATAAAATCAACCAAAATCACAACCCGTAAGTCTGCTAAAAATTAAACTATTTTGTATATATTATTTTTTCATTGTTGAATATTTGGTTATTTTATTTGTTACCCTTTTTATCTTTATATTTTATGACCTTAAAAATACTTTATAGTTATGACCTATATTTATGACTTTTGTATTTTGTGTTTTCTGACTGTTACCTGTCGTGTTTTCGTTACAGTGGTAACTATGTGTTGTTATTGTATTATTTTGTTATTGTATTTTTTTTTTACTAAGAAATGCAAATTTGGTCCACTAGGGTTTGTGATAGTTCTTTTGCCAATCTCTATCTATCTATCTATCTATCTATCTATCTAGCTATTAGTTTCAAGCTTACTGAACCTGTTTCTTTATTGTAGTTTCCCTTGATGACGCCCTTGGAATGCTCGATGAGAGTGACCTGGACCTCTCTGATTTAGATGATGATGAGGAATGGATAAAAAACCACTCCTTGTCGTCTTCAGACTGTGATGGTGAACCAGCTGTTGCAGCCATTCCGTGATCAAGCAGTTATGCTGTTCTTCCAGATGTTGAAAATGAAGAATCTGATGATGAAGTACCCTTAGCAACCCGTGCCAAACGCTTGAAGGCTGACAAAATAGCAGCAACCTTGTCCTGGAGGAAGTCTCGGCGGTTCGATAATCATCGTGGCCCGGACGTGGGCCCCGCTCATTTCCAGGACCACGACGATTGGAGTACAGAACAATTCTTTTTGCAATATTACCCGGAGAGCTTCTTCGAACGTATAGCTTTTTGCATGAACTACAACTATCAGTTGGCCCACCACAGAAGCTTGAATGTAACTCCAGACGAGCTGAAAATTTTTGTTGGCATTGTCATCCTGATGGGGAACCTCAAGTTTCCTCTGATCCGCATGTACTGGTCTGGGAAGTTTAGGGTGGAAGCCATATCTCAAAAGATGACTCGAGACAGATTCTTCACAATCCGGTCAAACCTGAAGTTCGTTGTTGATTCAGAAATCTCAGACGAAAAAAAAAAACAAAAATAGGCTTTGGAAGGTGCAGCCGATCCTTGACAACTTCAGGAATATCTGTCTCCAGTTGCCACGTGACAGGAACTGTTCAATTGACGAACAGATGATACCCTTCCAGGGTATGTCGACTCTCAAGCAATATGTCCCTAACAAGCCCAATCCGGTTGGATTAAAGAATTTTGTCCTTGCCAGCTCCTCAGGGCTGATACTTGACTTCCAAATCTACCAGGGAGCCACCACCCTGGGAGAACAGCTGGTAGCACATGGCTTGTCAGCTGGGATCGTACTGCGCTTGTCTGAGACCCTACCAGAAGGTACATACCTCTATTTTGACCGATTCTTCTCGTCTGTTAAGCTCCTCGACATGCTGGCTGAAAGAAAAATAAATGCGACCGGAACTATCATGAAGAACCGTTTGGGTGCCAACGGCCCAACGCTTTTTACCGAAACAGAAATGAAAAGAAAGGGCAGAGGAACCTCTGTCATGTCTGTGCGCTCAGATAGAAAAGTAGCCGTGACCCGTGGTATGATAACAAAGTGGTTCTCCTGTCTTCAAACTGCAAAGGTATAGAAGAGGAGACAGAGGTCAAACGGTATGACAAGCGCCAGGGGTCTTACGTGCAGGTCAAATGTCCACAAGTAGTCTCCGACTGCAACACCTACATGGGTGGGGTCGACCTTGTGGACCGCATGATCAGCTATTACCGATTTGAGACGCGTACTAAAAAATGGACTGTGCGTCTGTTTCATCATTTTGTGGATGCTGCAATAGCCAATGCATTTCATGAGCTGAAAGGCCATGGCCCAGAAGTTTCTGGTGACCTCAAACAGCTCATTGATCTTCGTTTCAACGTGGCCGAGTTTTTGCTCAATTCTGGAAGCTCGGAGTCACGATGTCAAGAAAATAGCAACGAAGAGCCATTGGGTGAAACTCAACACCGTGTTTTGAGTGTGAAAAAGAGGCCAATCCCTCCACCATATGCCAGAACTGCACTGCATCTACCAGAATTTTGTGACTTGGCGAATGCAGCCCGATGCAGAAGGCCTGGATGCTGCAAAAGGTCAAGATGGATGTGCTCGCAGTGTAAAATCATTCTCTGCTTGACACGAGACAACAACTGCTTCAAGAAATTTCATGAAGAGTAATGTTTTGTTTTCAACGTTTTGACATATCTCTTTTAATAGACGAAACACATTTTTACTATACTCTTAGCTCGATAGGGACCCAATGTCCACACCTGTGGACATCCTCCAGAGGGAGGGAGGGGGGGTCAACTTTTTTTTTTAGTTGATCAATGGTCAAAATGATTTTTTTTAAGTCAACTACAAAGAAATGAACATAATCAGACAAGTATTTCTATGGTCAGGTCTCAGGAGGATATTATCCTTGGCATCTCTAAGGAGTTGCAAATAATAAAAAAAAATTAATTATCCTTGAAACATTATATTCTCTGAAATACATACAGCTTTTAGAAACCTGTAGGCAAATAAAAGAATTTAAGATGTGTAGTTATTAAAAGTATATATAAATATAAGTATATATAAATATATACTTATAAGATGTGTATATATTTTACGGAAGTTTGTGGTGTTATTGATGCAATTTTCTACCGCTATGCTGCAAAGAATTGGACCTTCTCGTCAGAAACTATGCTTTCATTATTGTTGCTTCTTTAACCATAATATTTTAGAGAACTTATCAGTAAAAATGGGTGGGCGCTTAAAATGGAAAACGTGTTTCAAAAAACATCCAAGATTCGAAAATGGTTTACCACTGATACGACAGAAAGCTCGTACCTCTAGGCTACGCAGCCTTGCGAAGAAAAGTTTGTCGTAATTCCGTTTCCAATCGCCCCTTTATTACATACTAAATATTTAAAAATAACCTAGACCTCAAGGTTTTATCACCGGTCGGTGCGGCTTTTTAATGCTCTTCAACGATAAATCCACAAAAAGTACGCTGAAAGTATCAATAGCTTTGAATTAACCCTTTAACCGCGTCTCTATGATGTTACAGCTGCCTGCTAGTCCTATTGGCGTCAATTAAGAAGTTGAGGACAGAGGTCTATGTGCCCTCTTATTTTTTTTGTCCCCGTCTAGATTTTAAAAAAATGCCTTTTCTGGAGTATTTTAATTCAAAATATCCAGCAATAAATTTGCCCCCTTCTAGAGATTAGAAAAAAATATATATACGCTCTCCCTCACTAAATTTTTTGTGAATTGACACCCCTAGCCAAAATTAGCCACCTACCCGCTATAATCAGCCTTGTTCTATTAGTCAACAGACGATTTATGATTTTTTTTAAAAACACTGGTAGGGAACGGGTATACAAGTGGGGGAATTGCTTACCTCGGTTCTAGGGTTTTCGACATGGAAATTATGATAGTGCCCATTTTATTCTGTCCATTCTTTCCCCTTTAGAATTGGTACCCAAGTTAAAATTTTGAGTGAAATGTGACACTTTACAATGGCACTATCAATTCGAATTTTAAATAGTATGTAGATATAAAAATTAGCTTTCAAATGAACCCTTAAGAGCTCTCCACATATTTACACGCTTTTTGTTGCTATAAGCCATGGTTGAGTTTCACAAAAAGAAAGTATACTTCCGTTATTTTTGCTTCTTGGGCTCCGCATTTTGAAGAGAACTCAAATCATTGGCAATAAAAGTGTAAAAAAACGGAAATCATAAGTTACCAAAACGTTAAGAGTTAATAATTGCAAGCTATAGCTTAAGTCGTGAGCTGTAAGGTGAAATCCAAAGAAGGTGTATAACTTATCTACACGCCATAAATAATAGGGAAGTATCACGGGCCAGTTGAAACATTTTTTCAGATATAGCTGTCGCTGCAACCATGATATGCAGACATTCATCAACAGCTTTGAGATAAGAGCTTTATGAAGCACATACACCTAAGGTTGGAGGGGGGTGGTATTTTTCTTAAAACAGCTGAAAATAGCCATAGTTTAAAAAAAAAAACATCGAAGAACAAAAAAATATTGGTATTATTAGTGAATGATGAGTTTATTTTGCTGAACTAGACACTGTAACATCAAAATTATTACTTAATTAAATTCAGGAAACTTACTTCATAGGGTTAAAAACCCTATAGTTTTTCCAATAAATAAACTGGCTCATGTTACTTGGCATTATCAACCAAGTTCTGATATGCAATAACTTTGAAAAAAATAATACAGAGAAACAAAATGAGCAAACCTTACGAGGCATCTTTGTGCAATTTATGTTAATAGTAGCCCGAAAATACATGAAAGTAACAAATGCAAATTATTTAGATGTAGTCTAAATTTAAATTAAGACATACTACCATATAGGGATTCTAATCTTCTAAACAAAAAAAAAAACAAAAAATGATTTAAAATTCATAGACAAACCAGATCAGGCTAAAATTCACAGGCAATGATGAAATCAGGAACGGCTTAGAGCAGCAAGTTGAAACTTTCAGGGCACTTTGAGGGAAATTCAAAACTAAACCAAAGTGCTCAATGTACCTGTCGATTACCAAAGAGGTCTATCAGCAACATCCCAGATATGACTTGGGCATTAAGCTAAAACTTTCAGGGCTACTAAGTACTAATATTACTACTACTCCTACTAGTACAAAGTAAAGAGAATATTCAGTATCGACAAAGGCTATGCTCTCCGTTAAAAAAAAGTGAAACACATTTAAAACCGTACAAGATTCATACTCCGGCATGGTGTACGCGCAATTCCGATTTACACCTCAGGATAAACCTGTGAATGCCGATAGCAACTGAACTAAGCTGTGACGACACGGCTCAAAGCTTTTTGACGCGGCATTAAATGTGTATCATGCTTGGAAAAAGAAGACGCTACAGTTCTAGTGTACTAGTACTACTGGTACTTTTGAACTAAGTCAAACTAGTTTATGTGCATCCAGGTTGTCGAAATAGCATAGGCATGATCAGTGTTGCCTACTGTCGCACTCTTCTGTTTTTGTCACACTTTTTCGGTCATTGTCGTACTGTAGTATGTACGACACAGAAAACCGCACTATTCCAGGAAAAGCCAGAAAGTATTGCACAAAAGTACTAGGGTTTTTTTTTATTATAAAATTGACTTAATATGTGAAAGAAAAAATATTCCCAACAGCGACCTTTCTGTGTTCGTAGTGTGACTAAAAGCAACACCTCTAATTTGTTGACGGTATGCCTGTTCAAGCAATTTGGTCAACTGATGAAGAATAAAGTACCCTCGCCACGAAGAAAAGATGCTGAACATTTGAAATTGAGATTAATTAGGGTGCAGTGAATTTGATCCAATTTAATCTTGTGTTTAATCACAGATCGAAGTAAGAACCAACAAAAAAAAAAGAGAAACAAGAAAGATTAGCAAATTTTTTTAAAGTCTCAACATCAAAATTCAAGTAGGTTGCAAGTGCTAGTGTTACGTGTTAGCTAGGTCAGCCTTAGTAGTTGGGTGGCTATAAACTTTAAGCATTGCGCATTAATCAAGATTGTGGGGAGTGGTGTTCTTTTTACTAGGCTAACATACCAACAAAGGGGTGGCCCTTTTGGTAAGTATGCAGTTTTCAACATAAATTAGCTAGAATAAAATTGAATGCATCACTTAATGCTGTCTTTTATACTCTTTTTTACTTCAATAATGGTTTTTGTAGGAAATTATAGTTTGAGCCCTTAAAGGGACTAAGAGAGTTCAAATAGCGCATGGTAACCAAAAGCCTAAAAACATCTTTCTAAAAAAAACTGTCTTGGGAGAAAAAATTGCCATTTTGGTAATTTTTTAGTTTCCAAGATAATTT
>CM051264.1:33307710-33312710 GCA_027921565.1 Artemia sinica
AGCAAGGCTGAAAAGGTATTTGTCTCTTGGTACCTTTTTTTTTATCAAACTGATCGTGGTAACGAACTGTAAGTAAAGAGCGACGCAGCTCAATAGTAGCCAAAGCTCTAAAAACAGAATTTTGATATCAATATATACATCAAAAGAATTGGCTTATTATGCTGATTCCAAATATATAAAATTAATTAAACTTAGTGTTACCCATCAAATGCTACAAGCCTGAGAAAATTTGTCTGATTTTCCCAAAATGGGGGAAAATACCCCCTGAAAGTAAAAGAACCTTAATGGAAGCCACATCGCAAGATTCATCGTATCAGAGAACCCTACTATAGAGGTTTCAAGCTCTTATCTGCAAAAATGTGGAATTTAATAGTTTTCGGCAGAAGAAAGATCACAGATGCGTGTTAATTTTTTTTTTTTTTTGTAAGTTTTTGTAACTAATGGTCCTATAAAATCGGAAGAGGAATCATTTGAACACAAATTAAAAGTTATAATGCCCTTTTTAAGTGACCAAAAAAGGCTGGGAAGCCGCTAGACCCCCTCACATGCCCCCTTTCTTCCCAAAATCGTCCGATAAAAATTTTAGATATTCATTTTGTTCAGCATAGTTGAAAGGTCTAAAATATCATACGTTTGGAGATAACACAACCCCCACAGCCCCTGAAGGAAGGTCCTTAAGTTTTAAAGTTTGCCCATTGTTTACGTAGGCTATAGTATTTCTTATTGGGAAGTTTGTATACATTTTTCTGTTAGGGAAGGGGTGGTGAACTCTCAGCTGGGGAGATTTTCTATGAGGAAGGAAGTTTCCTGGAACTGAACTTTTCAGGGCAAATTTTATTCTGGGGGAATATGCCAGAATTCTTATGCGAAATTATTTTTAGTTGTTTTACTTTTTCTCTGCCGATTCAATTTTACCTGTAGAGATGTTATGGGTAATTGTCCGGGGTAAATTTTCACCGGGATTGAATTGTCTAGAGGATCTTTCTGCGCAGAGGGGGGGGATTCTTCCGTAGGGGTGGAGCCAGATTTGTCACTATTATTAAAAAAATATCAAAAATTAAATTTAAGAAACAAGTTGTTTCAACTGACAGTAATGAGAAACATTAAACCATCAGAGGAAAAGATACTATTAGTAGAACCCTATCATGAGCTCGTGTCAGGGCTCCTTATATGGGCATAGAATACTGACAGGGCACCAAATATGGGCATAGAGTCATTAGGGAGAATGATTACGTAATGGGGTCAATGACCTCTTTTTCCAAGGTCGATTTATTTGATGTTTCTATGTGTAATAACTCCGGGACGAAGGCTGCACATGCGCATTGAATTCTAACGGGAACAATGTTATTGATCTAGGACTCGAGGGGGAAGTGAATTTCCGAGAACTTGATTGCGTAATCAAAGTGTGTCAACAACAACAACAACATCGACCTTGACATTCGCTGAGAGCGTGCACTTACAACAACAACAACAACATCGACCTTGGAACACCTGTGCTGTCGACCTCAATTCACCTATCGTGAATCAATAATTCCCCTTAGAAACAACAAATTAATTTCCCCTTACATGACAGATCAATCAATCAATGACATCATCTGTCAGACTTTAAAAATTTCCGCCTAGAAACGATTCTCCAGGAATAGATCCAAGTCATTAATGTCTTTGACTCGGAAACAACTCTTTGGAGTTCGACCAAAAGGATATTAATAGCCAAAGGCCATGGAAACAATTCTCCAAGAAACATCTTAGCGATGAATTGTTTTAGCGCGCGAAAGGGTTTCTTTTGTAATTTCAAATGTGAAAGCACAGGGATGCCAAACAAAAGGAACACGCTGAAATTACGTTTAGGGATTATTTGGGCGAAAGTGTTTTAGGCAGGTTATGGAACTATTTCGGCGAAACAGTTAGAGACATTTTAAAAGATGATTTTTGAAGAGATTTTAGAAGAGAATTTAATGGTGAAACTCTGTGGTCGTTATAATACACAAGTTTCATTTGAACAGTGTTGTGAGGTCCTCTAACCCAACCCCAAAGGGTTCCAATCCTCCTACCCCAACCCCGAAGGAAGCCCCCGGTCCTCAAAGGTCCCCCCAAGCTCCCAAAGGGCCACCGGCGCCCCCAAAGGCCCACCCAGACCTCCAAAGGCCATCCCAGGGCCCCCCCAAAGGCCCATCGAGTTCCCAAAGGACCAACGGGGTCCCAAAGGCCCTCCACCGGTCCCCAACTGCCCCCACCGGACCCCCAAAGGCCCTCCCTGTGCCCCAAAGGCCCTCCATGTGCCCCAACGGCCCTCCCCCGGCCCCCAAAGGTTCCCCGGACCAGAGAAGCGCAGCCGGGATGCGCCGTGGGCCAGGAAAGCGCCGCAGGATGTGCCGCAGGGATGTGCCGCGGGTCAGGAAAGCGCCGCAGGGGGTGCGCCGCAGGGAGGCAACCGCAGGAAAGCGCCGCAGGAATGCGCTGCAGGAATGCGCCGCAAAAAGTAAACTAAAAAGTAAAAATTTCGAAATGTTATCCACCAAACGCCCTCCTCAGACCCCCAAAGGCCCTCCCCTGGTCCTCAAAGGTCCCCCGGGCTCCCAAAGGGCCAACCGGCCTCCAAGGGTCTCCCGGGCCCCCAAAGGTTCTTCCCCGGTCCCCAAAGGTCCACTGGGCTCCCAAAGGCCCTCCCCGGTCCCCAAAGGTCCCCCGGACTCTCAAAAGACCACTCAATCCTCAAGGGCCCCCGGATCCCCAAACGTCCTCCCTGGGTCCCAAAGGTCCTCCCCCGGTCCCCCGTCGTTCGTTGATGTGTGTTGTCTGAAACCTATGATTTGGGATGTGTAGTTTGCTACTTCAGGCTTTTCTGAGCTAAGGTTTCCTAGTATTTCCTAGGTGAATGTTGTCTGAAACCAATAGTTTGGGATGAGTAGTTTGCTTTTTCAGGCTTTTATGAGCTAGGTTTCTTAGCCTTTCGTTGGTGTGTGTTGACTGAAACTTATGATTTGGGATATGTAGTTTGCTATTTTTGACTTTTCTGAGTTGGATTTCTTAGTCTTTCATAGATGTATGGTGTCTGAAACCTATGATTTGGGATGTGTAGTTTGCTATTTTCGACTTTTCTGAGCTAGGTTTCTTAGCCTTTCATAGATATGTGTTGATAGAAAATTATGATTTGGGATGTTTAGTTTGCTATTTCAGGCTTTTCTGAGCTAAAGTTTTCTAGTATTTCGTAGGTGAATGTTGTCTGAAACCAATAGTTTGGGATGAGTAGTTTGCTATTTTTGACTTTTCTGAGCTAGGTTTCTTAGTCTTTCGTTGGTGTGTGTTGACTGAAACCTATGATTTGGGATGGTTAATTTGCTATTTTTGACTTTTCTGAGCTAGATTTCTTAGCCTTTCATAGGTGTGTCCTTTCTGAAAATTATGATTTGGGAGGTGTAGTTTGCTTTTTGGACTTTTCAGAGCTAGGATTCTTAGTCACTCATAGGTGTTCGTTGTCTGAAACTTCGAGTTTGGGATGAGTAGTTGGCTATTTCAGACTTTTCTGAGCTAAGGTTTCTTAGTATTTCGTAGGTGAATGCTGTCTGAAACTTATGATTTGGGATATGTAAATTACTATTTCGGGCTTTTTTGAGTTGGATTTCTTAGTCTTTCATAGGTGTGTGGTGACTGAAACTTATGATATGGGATATGTAGTTTGCTATTTTTGACTTTTCTGAGTTGGATTTCTTAGTCATTCATAGGTGTGTGGTGTCTGAAACCTATGATTTGGGATGTGTAGTTTGCTATTTTCGACTTTTCTGAGCTAGGTTTCTTAGCCTTTCATAGATATGTGTTGTTAGAAAATTATGATTTGGGATGTTTAGTTTGCTATTTCAGGCTTTTCTGAGCTAAAGTTTTCTAGTATTTCGTAGGTGAATGTTGTCTGAAACCAATAGTTTGGGATGAGTAGTTTGCTATTTTTGACTTTTCTGAGCTAGGTTTCTTAGTCTTTCGTTGGTGTGTGTTGACTGAAACCTATGATTTGTGATGGTTAATTTGCTATTTTTGACTTTTCTGAGCTAGATTTCTTAGCCTTTCATAGGTGTCTCCTTTCTGAAAATTATGATTTGGGAGGTGTAGTTTGCTTTTTAGACTTTTCAGAGCTAGGATTCTTAGTCACTCATAGGTGTTTGTTGTCTGAAACTTCGAGTTTGGGATGAGTAGTTGGTTATTTCAGACTTTTCTGAGCTAAGGTTTCTTAGTATTTCGTAGGTGAATGCTGTCTGAAACTTATAATTTGGGATATGTAAATAACTATTTCGGGCTTTTCTGAGTTGGATTTCTTAGTCTTTCATAGGTGTGTGGTGTCTGAAACCTATGATTTGGGATGTGTAGTTTGCTATTTTCGACTTTTCTGAGCTAGGTTTCTTAGCCTTTCATAGGTATGTGTTGTTAGAACATTATGATTTTGGATGTGTAGTTTGCTATTTCAGGCTTTTCTGAGCTAAGGTTTTCTAGTATTTCGTAGGTGAATGTTGTCTGAAACCAATAGTTTGGGATGAGTAGTTTGCTATTTTTGACTTTTCTGAGCTAGGTTACTTAGTCTTTCGTTGGTGTGTGTTGACTGAAACCTATGATTTGGGATATGTAGTTTGCTATTTTTGACTTTTCTGAGCTGGATTTCTTAGTCTTTCATAGGTGTGTGTTGTCTGAAACCTATGATTTGGGATGGGTGGATTGCTACTTTTGACTTTTCTGACCTGGATTTCTTAGTCACTCATAGGTGTTTGTTGTCTGAAACCTATAGTTTGGGATGACTAGTTTGCTATTTTTGACTTTTCTGAGCTAGGTTTCTTAGCCGTTCATAGGTGAGTGTTGTCTGAAACTTATGATTTGGGATATGTAAATTACTATTTCTGACTTTTCATAACCAGATTTCTTAGTCTTTCATAGGTGTGTGGTGTCTGAAACCTATGATTTGGGATGTGTGGGTTGCTATTTTTGGACTTTTCTGAGCTAGGTTTCTTAGCCTTTCGTAG
>CM051264.1:33320210-33364325 GCA_027921565.1 Artemia sinica
TGTGTGTGTGCGTGTGTGTGTGTGTGTAAGTTTTTGTGTGTGTAAGTTTTGGCGTGTGTGTGTAAGTTTTCGTGTGTGTGTGTGTAAGTTTTGTGTGTGTGTGTGTGTGTGTGTGTGTAAGTTTTTGTGTGTGAGTGTGTGAGTTTTTTTTTGTGTTCATGTGTAAGTTTTTGTGTGTGTGTGTGTGTGTAATTTTTTGTGTGTGTGTAAGTTTTGGTGTGTGTGTGTGTGAGTTTTCGTGTGTGTGTGTGTGTGTGTGTGTGTGTGTGTGTGTGTGTGTGTGTGTGTGTGTGTAAGTTTTGGCGTGTGTGTGTAAGTTTTGGTGTGTGTGTGTGTGTGTGTGTGTGTGTGTGTGTGTAAGTTTTGGCGTGTGTGTGTGTAAGTTTTCGTGTGTGTGTGTGTAAGTTTTCGTTTGCATGTGTAAGTTTTTGTGCGTGTAAGTTTTGGCGTGTGTGTGTAAGTTTTCGTGTGTGTGTGTGTAAGTTTTGTGAGTGTGTGTGTTTGTAAGTTTTTGTGCGTGTGTGTGTGAGTTTTTTTTGTGTTCATGTGTAAGTTTTTGTGTGTGTGTGTGTGTGTGTGTGTGTGTGTGTGTGTGTGTGTGTGTGTGTGTGTGTGTGTGTAAGTTTTTGTGTGTGTGTGTAAGTTTTGGCGTGTGTGTGTGAGTTTTCGTGTGTGTGTGTGTGTGTATGTAAGTTTTGTGTGCATGTAAGTTTTTGTGTGCATGTAAGTTTTTGTGTGCATGTAAGTTTTCGTGTGCATGTGTAATCCCAAATCATAGGTTTCAGACAGCATTCACCAACGAAATACTAGGAAACCTTATCTCAGAAAAGCCTGAAATAGCAAACTATTCATCCCAAACTAGAAGTTTCAGTCAACAAACACCTATGAGAGATTAAGAATCATAACTCTGAAAAGTCCAAAAAGCAAACTACACCTCCCAAATCATGATTTTCTGACAACACACACCTATGAAAGGCTAAGAAATCTAGCTCAGAAAAGTCAAAAATAGCAAATTAACCATCCCAAATCATAGGTTTCAGTCAACACACACCTACGAATGGCTAAGAAACCTAGCTCAGAAAAGTCAAAAAATAGCAACCCACACATCCCAAATCATAGGTTTCAGACACCACACACCTATGAAAGACTAAGAAATCCAACTCAAAAAAGCCCGAAATAGTAATTTACATATCCCAAATCATAAGTTTCAGACAGCATTCACCTACGAAATACTAAGAAACCTTAGCTCAGAAAAGTCTGAAAAAACCAACCACTCATCCCAAACTTGAAGTTTCGGAGAACAAACACCTATGAGTGACTAAGAATCCTAGCTCTGAAAAGTCTAAAAAGCAAACTACACCTCCCAAATCATAATTTTCAGAAAGGAGACACCTATGAAAGGCTAAGAAATCTAGCTCAGAAAAGTCAAAAATAGCAAATTAACCATCCCAAATCATAGGTTTCAGTCAACACACACCAACGAAAGACTAAGAAACCTAGCTCAGAAAAGTCAAAAATAGCAAACTACTCATCCCAAACTATTGGTTTCAGACAACATTCACCTACGAAATACTAGAAAACTTTAGCTCAGAAAAGCCTGAAATAGCAAACTAAACATCCCAAATCATAATTTTCTAACAACACATATCTATGAAAGGCTAAGAAACCTAGCTCAGAAAAGTCGAAAATAGCAAACTACACATCCCAAATCATAGGTTTCAGACACCACACACCTGTGAAAGACTAAGAAATCCAACTCAGAAAAGTCAAAAGTAGCAAACTACATATCCCATATCATAAGTTTCAGTCACCACACACCTATGAAAGACTAAGAAATCCAACTAAAAAAAGCCCGAAATAGTAATTTACATATCCCAAATCATAAGTTTCAGACAGCATTCACCTACGAAATACTAAGAAACCTTAGCTCAGAAAAGTCTGAAATAGCCAACTACTCATCCCAAACTCGAAGTTTCAGACAACGAACACCTATGAGTGACTAAGAATCCTAGCTCTGAAAAGTCCAAAAAGCAAAACTACACCTCCCAAATCATAATTTTCAGAAAGGACACACCTATGAAAGGCTAAGAAATCTAGCTCAGAAAAGTCAAAAATAGCAAATTAACCATCCCAAATCATAGGTTTCAGTCAACACACACCAACGAAAGACTAAGAAACCTAGCTCAGAAAAGTCAAAAATAGCAAACTACTCATCCCAAACTATTGGTTTCAGACAACATTCACCTACGAAATACTAGAAAACTTTAGCTCAGAAAAGCCTGAAATAGCAAACTAAACATCCCAAATCATAATTTTCTATCAACACATATCTATGAAAGGCTAAGAAACCTAGCTCAGAAAAGTCGAAAATAGCAAACTACACATCCCAAATCATAGGTTTCAGACACCACACATCTATGAAAGACTAAGAAATCCAACTCAGAAAAGTCAAAAATAGCAAACTACATATCCCAAATCATAAGTTTCAGTCAACACACACCAACGAAAGGCTAAGAAACCTAGCTCATAAAAGCCTGAAAAAGCAAACTACTCATCCCAAACTATTGGTTTCAGACAACATTCACCTACGAAATACTAGGAAACCTTAGCTCAGAAAAGCCTGAAGTAGCAAACTACACATCCCAAATCATAGATTTCAGACAACACACATCAACGAACGACGGGGGACCGGGGGAGGACCTTTGGGACCCAGGGAGGACGTTTGGGGATCCGGGGGCCCTTGAGGATTGATTGGTCTTTTGAGAGCTCGGGGGACCTTTGGGGACCGGGGAGGGCCTTTGGGAGCCCAGTGGACCTTTGGAGACCGGGGGAGAACCTTTGGGAGCCCGGGGGACCTTTGAGGACCAGGGGAGGGCCTTTGGGGGTCTGAGGAGGGCGTTTGGTGGATAACATTTCGAAATTTTTACTTTTTAGTTTACTTTTTGCGGCGCATTCCTGCAGCGCATTCCTGCGGCGCTTTCCTGGCCCGCGGCGCATCCCTTCGGCGCACCCCTGCGGCGCTTTCCTGACCCGCGGCGCATCCCTGCGGCACATCCCTGCGGCGCTTTCCTGGCCCACGGCGCATCCCGGCTGCGCTTCTCTGGTCCGGGGAACCTTTGGGGGCCGGGGGAGGGCCTTTGGGGCACATGGAGGGCCTTTGGGGCACAGGGAGGGCCTTTGGGGGTCCGGTGGGGGCAGTTGGGGACCGGTGGAGGGCCTTTGGGACCCCGTTGGTCCTTTGGGAACTCGATGGGCCTTTGGGGGGGCCCTGGGATGGCCTTTGGAGGTCTGGGTGGGCCTTTGGGGGCGCCGGTGGCCCTTTGGGAGCTTGGGGGACCTTTGAGGACCGGGAGCTTCCTTCGGGGTTGGGGTAGGAGGATTGGAACCCTTTGGAGTTGGGTTAGAGGACCTCACAACACTGTTCAAATGAAACTTGTGTATTATAACGACCACAGAGTTTCACCATTAAATTCTCTTCTAAAATCTCTTCAAAAATCATCTTTTAAAATGTCTCTAACTGTTTCGCCGAAATATTTCCATAACCTGCCTAAAACACTTTCGCCCAAATAATCCCTAAACGTAATTTCAGCGTGTTCCTTTTGTTTGGCATCCCTGTGCTTTCACATTTGAAATTACAAAAGAAACCCTTTCGCGCGCTAAAACAATTCATCGCTAAGATGTTTCTTGGAGAATTGTTTCCATGGCCTTTGGCTATTAATATCCTTTTGGTCGAACTCCAAAGAGTTGTTTCCGAGTCAAAGACATTAATGACTTGGATCTATTCCTGGAGAATCGTTTCTAGGCGGAAATTTTTAAAGTCTGACAGATGATGTCATTGATTGATTGATCTGTCATGAAAGGGGAAATTAATTTGTTGTTTCTAAGGGGAATTATTGATTCACGATAGGTGAATTGAGGTCGACAGCACAGGTGTTCCAAGGTCGATGTTGTTGTTGTTGTTGTAAGTGCACGCTCTCAGCGAATGTCAAGGTCGATGTTGTTGTTGTTGTTGACACACTTTGATTACGCAATCAAGTTCTCGGAAATTCACTTCCCCCTCGAGTCCTAGATCAATAACATTGTTCCCGTTAGAATTCAATGCGCATGTGCAGCCTTCGTCCCGGAGTTATTACACATAGAAATATCAAATAAATCGACCTTGGAAAAAGAGGTCATTGACCCCATTACGTAATCATTCTCCCTAATGACTCTATGCCCATATTTGGTGCCCTGTCAGTATTCTATGCCCATATAAGGAGCCCTGACACGAGCTCATGATAGGGTTCTACTACTATTACGCATATGAAGGGGGTTACCCCCTCCTCATCACCTTGCTGCTTACGCTAATGTCCGGATATTGTCCCGATACTTTAATAATGACTCCTAAAACACAAGAGCAATTTAATTAGAACAATAAGAAGCTTTTTTAAAGTACTATCAAAGGAGAGGGTGACCCCCTTCATATACCGAAAAGGGCTGTAAGTTTTGAAATTTGCCCATATTGTTTAAAAATAGTATTTGGCATTGAAATGTATTGCAGATCGAGAGATCACCAATTCAAACGTGGTTGTTCCCCGATTTAGTCAGAAGTGAAGTCAAGAGCTATGACTGTGACATTGAATTGCGAAAAGGGATTTGAAATTAAATAACAAAAACAAGTTTTTTTTAACTGAAAGTAAGAACCGACATTAAAACTTAAAACGAACAGAAATGTTGCCGTATATGAAAGAGGCTGTCCTGTACTCAACGCCTCGCTCTTAGTCACCCCTCTATCACTTTTGACTGTTAAAAAGGACACCAGGACATCAGATTTCCCATAGAATGAACCGCATCCGAAGTTTGGACGATATACGAGCACCATTCTAGAAAAACCTTAAATGTTAATAATGGGCAATTACTATTGCTTGTATCCCTTGCCGTTTTAGCACACGCCAATACTAAGCAATACTTTTCAAAAGACAATATTCTATTATATGCCTCAAAGACCTGTTGTATCATCACTTAAAATATATGTGATGTTATTAATTTCAAATTTTTGCACACCCCAATACTAAGCAATACTTTTCAAAAGACATTATTCTATTATTTGCCTCATAGACCTGTTGTATCATTACTTGAAATATATGTGATGTTATTAATTTCGAGTTTTTGCACACCCCAATACTAAGCAATACTTTTCAAAAGACATTACTCTATCATTTCCCTCATAGGCTAGTCGTATCATCGCTTAAAACATATATGATTTTATTAATTTCGAGTTTTAGCACACCCCAATACTAAGCAATACTTTTCAATCAATCAATCAATCAATTTATTAATACTAAAAACAAAACAATTACGAACGTAAAGTTTATACACGCCCAAGAAGCTCAGCTTGTAAAGGGCCAACAAAACGAAATAAGACACTATTATAAAGCACATAAAAAAAAACAGAAAAAAAACATACTTAAAAAAAAAAAAAAAAAATGGATCAAGAGACATTTATGAAAATAGGAGAATTAACAGGAAACTTCATAAATAACTGAAAAAATATATATAAACGAAGAAAAGAGATTGAAATTCAGGATTAAATATATATAAAAAAAATAAATTAAAATCAGAAAAATATATTGAATGAAAAAAAAGATATATAAATTTGGATGGAATGCAAAAAAAAGAAAAAAGAAAAAGAAAAAAAAATTAAGGGGAAAAAAATACTATACTGGAAAAACCCGGTGAGAAACTGCCTTTGCAGAAAGAGATAGAGGGACATCAGGAGGGATGGAGTTCCATAGTAAAATAGATTGATAAACAGGAGACCTCTGACCTGCTGTTGATGATCGTTTAGGTAAAATGAATCTGCGATAAGAGCTACGTAAAAAAGAAGAGTACCTACCTGAGCTGACAGAAAGAAAAACTGCTGCAGAGATGATGGAAGTGTACCTAGAAAAGCAGAATGTGCTAAATAAAGGTAACTTTTACCCACAATACGATCCAGCGGAGCTATTCCGGTATCATTATAAAGATCAGAGGAAGGGTAAAAACGAGGTAGAAGAAAAGTAGCCTTCACTGCCCTATTTTGGGCTCTTTGAAGTGAGCAGAGAAGAGATTTATTAGTACTACCCCCGACAGAACAGCAATAAGAAAGGTAAGGAAAAATAAAAGCATAATAAAGAGAAAGCATAACATCTGGGGGAAGAAATGAGTTAACCCTGTATAACATTGAAGATTGGCGGAGGACAAGGGAACGGGTATGATTTATATGGGGTTTAAAAGAAAGAAAACAGTCAAGATACACACCAATAAATTTCACTATAGTAGCTTGCGGTATAATATCATTCCCATAAGTCAGGATGGTTGGCTCCCTTGCGTCTCTCATACGATAAGGGGTCCTAAAGTGTACAATGGCACTTTTTTGGTTGTTGAGAGTCATACCATTTGACCAGCACCAATCTTTTACTTTATCAAGAAGACCTTGAGCTAGGGAAGTGGCAGTTGGCAGGTTCACTGCAGCAATGAAAAAGTTACTGTCATCAGCAAAAAGAATAGGGTGCACAAGGGGATGAAGACCATCAACAAGATCATTAATATAAATTAAAAACAAAAGTGGTCCAAGCACAGAGCCCTGTGGGACACCTTTCAAAATAGGCAAGGAAGAGGAAGAAGCACCATTTACCGAAACATACTGAGATCTCCCTGAGAGGTAAGACCTAAATCATTCAAGTGGGACTCCATGCACTCCAAATGAAGATAATTTAGACAAAAGAACAGAGTGAATGACCATATCAAATGCCTTTGAAAAGTCAAGAAATAGACCCAAAACGCACAAGCCCTTGTCAAGGTTAACACGCACAAACTCTGTTGCATCTGAAAGTGCATGCAAGGTAGAAAAACTAGGACGAAAGCCATACTGATGGTTAGTTATGAGAGAATTTCCTGCAGTCGTATTAGTACTAAATACAAATGAAGAGAGTCTACAATACACTACTTTTTCAACAACCTTAGAGATTACAGGAAGGAGAGAAATAGGTCTATAGTTTGAAATTAGAGATGAATCACCTTTTTTAAACAAAGGTACAACATTAGCAACCTTAAATAAATGAGGAAAAACACCAGAAGAAAGAGAGAGGTTAGTTATGTGTGAGATGCGGTTAGAAACAAACTGACCAATTTTTTTAAGAACATTACAGCTCAAACCAAAACCATCAACTGAACGGCTACTTGAAAGCTGAGAAATAATGTTAGAAATTTCGGTATCACTGCATGGGAAAAGGAAAAATGACTTTTTTGCTAAGGGAAAACTACTTACTCTGCTGTAGGGTGGATTAGGAACTGAAAGAAGTGAGGTGAAATACGAATTGAAGGCGCTTGCTGAAGAACTTTTGTCCACGAAAGATCCATCAGCTTTCCTGTAGCGACAAGGGAGGGGACTGTTTGAGTTTCTTGCGGGAAAGAGCTTCATTAACTACAGTCCAAACCTTTCGCAAATTCCCCGTACACTCATCAATTCGACGCGAAAAATAGAGCTTTTTGGCTGCACGTACTGAAGAAGTAAGCACATTTTTATAAAGTTTATACTTCAAAAGATCATCCTGTGTCTTACTTTTACATGCAGCCTTGAACAAAGACGCCTTCATATGTGTAGCATTGATCAGACCTCTAGACATTCATGGACATTTGGGAATGGAACTCCTTGGCCTCTTTCTAAGAGGAAAATGCTTATCCAACAGAGCTCCCAAACGACACAAAAATAAATTCGTTGCACAATCAACATCATTAGCTTCAAAAACACTAGACCAATCATTACTCTGAAGACTATGTATTAAATTAGAAATTTCTTTATCTGTGGAAGTTCTAAAAGAAGACTCACCCTGCTCAGTAATGATACAACAGGTCTATGAGGCAAATAATAGAATAATGTCTTTTGAAAAGTATTGCTTAGTATTGGGGTGTGCAAAAACTTGAAATTAATAACATCACACATATTTTAAGTGATGATACAACCGGTCTATGAGGCAAATAATAGAATATTGTGTTTTGAAAAGTATTGCTTAGTATTGGGGTGTGCTATAACTCGAATTTAATAAAATCATATATGTTTTAAGCGATGTTACGACTAGCCTATGAGGGAAATGATAGAGTAATGTCTTTTGAAAAGTATTGCTTATTACTGGGGTATGCAAAAACTAAAAATTAATAACATCATATATATTTTAAGTAATGATACAATCGGTCTACGAGGCAAATAATAGAATAATGTCTTTCGAAAAGTATTGCTTAGTATTGGGGTATGCAAAAACTCGAAATTAATAACATCACATATATTTTAAGTAATGATACAATAGGGCTATGAGGCAAATAATAGAATAATGTCTTACTCGTGATGATACAACAGGTCTATGAGGCAAATAATAGAATAATGTCTTTTGAAAAGTATTGCTTAGTATTGGGGTGTGCTATAACTCGAATTTAATAAAATCATATATGTTTTAAGCGATTATACGACTAGCCTATGAGGGAAATGATAGAGTAATGTCTTCTGAAAAGTATTGCTTAGTATTGGGGTATGCAAAAACTAAAAATTAATAACATCACATATATTTTAAGAGGTGATACAACAGGTCTATGAGGCAAATAATAGAATAATGTCTTTTGAAAAGTATTGCTTAGTATTGGGGTGTGCAAAAACTCGAAATTAATAAAATCACTATATTTTAAGTGATGATATGACAGGCATACGAAAGAAATGATAGAGTAATGTCTTTTGAAAAGTATTGCTTAGTATTGGGATATGCAAAAACTCAAAATTAATGACATCACATATATTTTAAGTGATGACACAACAGGTCTATGAGGCAAATAATAGAATATTTTCTTTTGAAAAGTATTGCTTAGTATTGGGGTGTACAAAAACTCGAAATTAATAGAATCATATATGTTTTAAGCGATGATACGACTAGCCTATGAGGGAAATGATAGAGTAATGTCTTGTGAAAAGTATTGCTTAGTATTGGGGTATGCAAAAACTTGAAATTAATAACATTACATATATTTTAAGTAATGATACAACAGGTCTATGAGGCAAATAATAGAATAATGTCTTTTGAAAAGTATTGCTTAGTATTGGGGTGTGCAAAAACTCGAAATTAATAGAATCATATATGTTTTAAGCGATGATACGACTAGCCTATGAGGGAAATGATAGAGTAATGTCTTGTGAAAAGTATTGCTTAGTATTGGGGTATGCAAAAACTCGAAATTAATAACATCACATATATTTTAAGTAATGATACAACAGGTCTATGAGGCAAATAATAGAATAATGTCTTTTGAAAAGTGTTGCTTAGTATTGGGGTGTGCAAAAACTCGAAATTAATAACATCACATATATTTTAAGTGATGATACAACAGGTCTATGAGGCAAATAATAGAATAGTGTCTTTTGAAAAGTATTGCTTAGTTTTGGGGTGTGCTAAAACTCGAAATTAATAAAACCATATATGTTTTAAGCGATGATACGACTAGCCTATGAGGGAAATGATAGAGTAATGTCTTCTGAAAAGTATTGCTTAGTATTGGGGTATGCAAAAACTCAAAATTAATAACATCACATACATTTTAAGTAATGATACAACAGGTCTATGAGGCAAATAATAGAATAATGTCTTTTGAAAAGTATTGCTTAGTATTGGGGTGTGCAAAAACTCGAAATTAATAAAATCATATATGTTTTAAGCGATGATACGACTAGCCTATGAGGGAAATGATAGAGTAATGTCTTCTGAAAAGTATTGCTTAGTATTGGGGTATGCAAAAACTCGAAATTAATAACATCACATATATTTTAAGTAATGATACAACAGGTCTATGAGGCAAATAATAGAATAATGTCTTTTGAAAAGTATTGCTTAGTATTGGGGTGTGCAAAAACTCGAAATTAATAACATTACATATATTTTAAGTGATGATACAACAGGTCTATGAGGCAAATAATAGAATAATGTCTTTTGAAAAGTATTGCTTAGTATTGGGGTGTGCTAAAACTCGAAATTAATAAAATCATATATGTTTTAAGCGATGTTACGACTAGCCTATGAGGGAAATGATAGAGTAATGTCTTCTGAAAAGTATTGCTTAGTATTGGGGTATGCAAAAACTCGAAATTAATAACATCATATATTTTTTAAGTAATGATACAACAGGTCTATGAGGCAAATAATAGAATAATGTCTTTCGAAAAGTATTGCTTAGTATTGGGGTGTGCAAAAACTCGAAATTAATAAAACCATATATGTTTTAAGCGATGATACGACTAGCCTATGAGGGAAATGGTAGAGTAATGTCTTCTTAAAAGTATTGTTTAGTATTGGGGTATGCAAAAACTCAAAATTAATAACATCACATATATTTTAAGTAATGATACAACAGGTCTATGAGGCAAATAATAGAATAATGTCTTTTGAAAAGTATTGCTTAGTATTGGGGTGTGCAAAAACTCGAAATTAATAAAATCATATATGTTTTAAGCGATTATACGACTAGCCTATGAGGGAAATGGTAGAGTAATGTCTTCTTAAAAGTATTGTTTAGTATTGGGGTATGCAAAAACTCAAAGTTAATAACATCAAATATATTTTAAGTAATGATACAACAGGTCTATGAGGCAAATAATAGAATAGTGTCTTTTGAAAAGTATTGTTTAGTATTGGGGTGTGCAAAAACTCGAAATTAATAACATTACATATATTTTAAGTGATGATACAACAGGTCTATGAGGCAAATAATAGAATAATGTCTTTTGAAAAGTATTGCTTAGTATTGGGGTGTGCTAAAACACGAAATTAATAAGATCATATATGTTTTAAGCGATGATACGACTAGCCTATGAGGGAAATGATAGAGTATGTCTTCTGAAAAGTATTGCTTAGTATTGGGGTATGCAAAAACTCAAAATTAATAACATCACATATATTTTAAGTAATGATACAACAGGTCTATGAGGCAAATAATAGAATAATGTTTTTTGAAAAGTATTGCTTAATATTGGGGTGTGCTAAAACTCGAAATTAATAAAATCATATATGTTTTAAGCGATGATACGACTAGCCTATGAGGGAAATGATAGAGTAATGTCTTCTTGAAAGTATTGCTTAGTATTAGGGTATGCAGAAACTCGAAATTAATAACATCACATATATTTTAAGTGATGATACAACAGGTCTATGAGGCAAATAATAGAATAATGTCTTTTGAAAAGTATTGCTTAGTCTTGGGGTGTGCTAAAACTCGAAATTAATAAAATCATATATGTTTTAAGCGATGATACGACTAGCCTATGAGGGAAATGATAGAGTAATGTCTTCTGAAAAGTATTGCTTAGTATTGGGTATGCAAAAACTCGAAATTAATAACATCACATATATTTTAAGTAATGATAAAACAGGTCTATGAGGCAAATAATAGAATAATGTCTTTTGAAAAGTATTGCTTAGTATTGGGGTGTGCAAAAACTTGAAATTAATAACATCACATATATTTTAAGTGATGATACAACAGGTCTATGAGGCAAATAATAGAATATTGTCTTTTGAAAACTATTGCTTAGAATTGGGGTGTGCTAAAACTTGAAATTAATAAAATCATATATGTTTTAAGCGATATTACGACTAGCCTATGAGGGAAATGATAGAGTAATTTCTTCTGAAAAGTATTGCTTAGTATTGGGGTATGTAAAAACTCGAAATTAATAACATCATATATTTTTTAAGTAATGATACAACAGGTCTATGAGGCAAATAATAGAATAATGTCTTTCGAAAAGTATTGCTTAGTATTGGGGTGTGCAAAACTCGAAATTAATAAAACCATATATGTTTTAAGCGATGATACGACTAGCCTATGAGGGAAATGGTAGAGTAATGTCTTCTTAAAAGTATTGTTTAGTATTGGGGTATGCAAAAACTCAAAGTTTATAACATCAAATATATTTTAAGTAATGATACAACAGGTCTATGAGGCAAATAATAGAATAATGTCTTTTGAAAAGTATTGCTTAGTATTGGGGTGTGCAAAAACTCGAAATTAATAAAATCATATATGTTTTAAGCGATTATACGACTAGCCTATGAGGGAAATGGTAGAGTAATGTCTTCTTAAAAGTATTGTTTAGTATTGGGGTATGCAAAAACTCAAAGTTTATAACATCAAATATATTTTAAGTAATGATACAACAGGTCTATGAGGCAAATAATAGAATAATGTCTTTTGAAAAGTATTGCTTAGTATTGGGGTGTGCAAAAACTCGAAATTAATAAAATCATATATGTTTTAAGCGATGATACGACTAGCCTATGAGGGAAATGATAGAGTAATGTCTTATGAAAAGTATTGCTTAGTATTAGGGTATGCAAAAACTCGAAATTAATAACATCACATATATTTTAAGTGATGATACAACAGGTCTATGAGGCAAATAATAGAATAATTTCTTTTGAAAAGTATTGCTTAGTCTTGGGGTGTGCTAAAACTCGAAATTAATAAAATCATATATGTTTTAAGCGATGATACGACTAGCCTATGAGGGAAAAGATAGATTAATGTCTTCTGAAAAGTATTGCTTAGTATTGGGGTATGCAAAAACTCGAAATTAATAACATCACATATATTTTAAGTAATGATACAACAGGTCTATGAGGCAAATAATAGAATAGTGTCTTTTGAAAAGTATTGTTTAGTATTGGGGTGTGCAAAAACTCGAAATTAATAACATTACATATATTTTAAGTGATGATACAACAGGTCTATGAGGCAAATAATAGAATAATGTCTTTTGAAAAGTATTGCTTAGTATTGGGGTGTGCTAAAACACGAAATTAATAAGATCATATATGTTTTAAGCGATGATACGACTAGCCTATGAGGGAAATGATAGAGTAATGTCTTCTGAAAAGTATTGCTTAGTATTGGGGTATGCAAAAACTCAAAATTAATAACATCACATATATTTTAAGTAATGATACAACAGGTCTATGAGGCAAATAATAGAATAATGTTTTTTGAAAAGTATTGCTTAATATTGGGGTGTGCTAAAACTCGAAATTAATAAAATCATATTTGTTTTAAGCGATGATACGACTAGCCTATGAGGGAAATGATAGAGTAATGTCTTCTTGAAAGTATTGCTTAGTATTAGGGTATGCAGAAACTCGAAATTAATAACATCACATATATTTTAAGTGATGATACAACAGGTCTATGAGGCAAATAATAGAATAATGTCTTTTGAAAAGTATTGCTTAGTCTTGGGGTGTGCTAAAACTCGAAATTAATAAAATCATATATGTTTTAAGCGATGATACGACTAGCCTATGAGGGAAATGATAGAGTAATGTCTTCTGAAAAGTATTGCTTAGTATTGGGGTATGCAAAAATCGAAATTAATAACATCACATATATTTTAAGTAATGATAAAACAGGTCTATGAGGCAAATAATAGAATAATGTCTTTTGAAAAGTATTGCTTAGTATTGGGGCGTGCAAAAACTTGAAATTAATAACATCACATATATTTTAAGTGATGATACAACAGGTCTTTGAGGCAAATAATAGAATATTGTCTTTTGAAAACTATTGCTTAGAATTGGGGTGTGCTAAAACTCGAAATTAAAAAAATCATATATGTTTTAAGCGATATTACGACTAGCCTATGAGGGAAATGATAGAGTAATTTCTTCTGAAAAGTATTGCTTAGTATTGGGGTATGTAAAAACTCGAAATTAATAACATCATATATTTTTTAAGTAATGATACAACAGGTCTATGAGGCAAATAATAGAATAATGTCTTTCGAAAAGTATTGCTTAGTATTGGGGTGTGCAAAAACTCGAAATTAATAGAATCATATATGTTTTAAGCGATGATACAACTAGCCTATGAGGGAAATGATAGAGTAATGTCTTCTGAAAAGTATTGCTTAGTATTAGGGTATGCAAAAACTCGAAATTAATAACATCACATATATTTTAAGTAATCAAACAGTTCGTGGTAACGAACTGTAAGTAAGGAGCGACCCGGCTCAATGGTAACCGAAACTCTATAAAACAGGTTTTTGATACCAATAGATATATCAAAAGAATCAGATTTCAATGCTGATTTCAAATATATAACTTTCATCAAGTTTAGTGCTACCCATCAAAAGTTACGCGCCTGAGAAAATTTGGCTGATTTTCAAAAAAAGGGGGAAAGACCCTCTAAAAGTTATAGAACCTTAATGAAAATCACACCATCATATTCAGCGTATCAGAGAACCCTACTGTAGAGGTTTCAAG
The DNA here is from genome assembly GCA_027921565.1 of Artemia sinica. Taxonomy (NCBI): domain Eukaryota; kingdom Metazoa; phylum Arthropoda; class Branchiopoda; order Anostraca; family Artemiidae; genus Artemia; species Artemia sinica. The sequence goes on from CM051264.1 coordinate 33,334,517, forward strand.
CTCCTATCTACAAAAATGTGGAATTTTACATTTTTTGCCAGAAGAAAGATCACGGATGCGTGTTTATTTGTTTGTTTGTTTGTTTTTTTTTCCCCAGGGGTGATCGTATCGACCCAGTGGTCCTAGAATATCGTGGGAGGGCTCATTGGAACGGAAATTAAAAGTTCTAGTGCCCTTTTTAAGTGACCAAACAAAATGGAGGGCAACTAGGCCCCCTCCCACGCTTATTTTTTTCCCAAAGTCACCTGATCAAAATTTTGAGATAGCCATTTTGTTCAGCATGGTCTAAAATATGATAAATATGTCTTTTAGGATGACTTAATCCCCCGAAGTTCCCAGAGGGAGGGCTAAAAGTTATGAACTTTACCCAATGCTAACATCTAGTATTGGTTATTGGGAAGTATACAGAAGTTTTCAGGAGGTTTTTTTTTCTGGTAGTGGGAGGGAAGGGTGGGTCGGTGGTTATGTTGGAGGATCTGTTCATGAAGGAAGTTTTCATGGGGGAAGGGAAATTGCCATGAAGGGGGCGCCGGACTTGCCAGCATTATTTATTGGATATTGGGAAGTATACAACCATTTTCAGAAAGGATTTTTTCTGGAGGGGGGGGCTAGACGAGGGGGTTAATCTTGAGAATATTTCCGTGGAGGATGTTTCTTTGGGGTAAGGGAAATTTCTATGAAGGGGGCGCCGGATTTCCAAGCATTATTTAAAAAACGATCAGAAATTAAATAAAAAAAAACAAGTTTTTTCAACTGAAATGTAAGAAGGAATATTAGAACTTAAAACGAACAGAAATTATAACGTATGTGAGGGGGTTCTCCCCCAAGTCAATACCTCGCTCTTTACGCTACAGTTTTTTTTTAGTGCTTTCAAAAGAGCTATCTATTTTAATTAAACGGCCTTTGTGATTGAGGGGTTTGTGAATCAAATTTTTTTTTTAACTTTTAACGTAAAGAGCGTGGTATTGACTAAGGGGAGAACCCCCTCATATACGTAATAACATATACGTAATAAAAAAAACAATAAAAAAACAAGCGATACGGCTCAATAGTAATCGAAACTTTTAAAAACGGAATTTTGATGTCAATAAATGTATCAAAAGAATGTGTTTATAATGCTGATTCTAAATATATAAATTTTATTAAGTTTAGTATACTCATCAAAGGCTACGAGCCTGAGAAAATTTACTCGATTTTTTAAAGAGGGGGGAAACATCCCCTGCATTAACTAAAAAACGATCAGAAATTAAGTAAAAAAAAACAAGTTTTTTAAACTGAAAGTAAGGAGCGACATTAAAACTTAAAACGAACAGAAATTATTCCGTATATGAAAGGGGCTGTCCCCTCCTCAACGCCTCGCTCTTTACGCTAAAGTTTTTTATTGTTTTAAAAAATAAAGTTGTGAGACAGAGTCAAACTTTAGCGTAAAGAGCGAGGCGTTGAGGAGGGGACAGCCCCTTTCATATACGGAATAATTTCTGTTCGTTTTAAGTTTTAATGTCGCTCCTTACTTTCAGTTTAAAAAACTTGTTTTTTTTTATTTAATGATACAACAGGTCTATGAGGCAAATAATAGAATAATGTCTTTTGAAAAGTATTGCTTAGTATTGGGGTGTGCAAAAACTCGAAATTAATAACATCACATATATTTTAAGTGATGATACAACAGGTCTATGAGGCAAATAATGGAATAATGTCTTTTGAAAAGTATTGCTTAATATTGGGGTGTGCTAAAACTCGAAATTAATAAAACCATATATGTTTTAAGCGATGATACAACTAGCTTATGAGGGAAATGATAGAGTAATGTCTTCTGAAAAGTATTGCTTAATAGCGTATGAGGGTATGCAAAAACTCAAAATTAATAACATCACATATATTTTAAGTAATGATACAACAGGTCTATGAGGCAAATAATAGAATAATGTCTTCCGAAAAGTATTGCTTAGTATTGGGGTGTGCAAAAACTCGAAATTAATAGAATCATATATGTTTTAAGCGATGATACGACTAGCCTATAAGGGAAATGATAGAGTAATGTCTTCTGAAAAGTATTGATTAGTATTTGGGTATGCAAAAACTTGAAATTAATAACATCACATATATTTTAAGTAATGACAAAACAGGTCTATTAGGCAAATAATAGAATAATGTCTTTTGAAAAGTATTGCTTAATATCGGGGTGTGCTAAAACTCAAAATTAATAAAATCATATATGTTTCAAGCGATGATACGATTAGCCTATGAGGGAAATGATAGAGTAATGTCTTATGAAAAGTATTGCTTAGTATTAGGGTATGCAAAAACTCGAAATTAATAACATCACATATATTTTAAGTGATGATACAACAGGTCTATGAGGCAAATAATAGAATATTGTCTTTTGACAAGTATTGCTTAGTCTTGGGGTGTGCTAAAACTCGAAATTAATAAAATCATATATGTTTTAAGCGATGATACGACTAGCCTATGAGGGAAATGATAGAGTAATGTGTTCTGAAAAGTATTGCTTAGTATTGGGGTATGCAAAAATCGAAATTAATAATATCACATATATTTTAAGTAATGATACAACAGGTCTATGAGGCAAATAATACAATAATGTCTTTTGAAAAGTATTGCTTAGTATTGGGGTGTGCAAAAACTTGAAATTAATAACATCACATATATTTTAAGTGATGATACAACAGGTCTATGAGGCAAATAATAGAATATTGTCTTTTGAAAACTATTGCTTAGAATTGGGGTGTGCTAAAACTCGAAATTAATAAAATCATATATGTTTTAAGCGATGTTAAGAACTAGCCTATGAGGGAAATGATAGAGTAATGTGTTCTGAAAAGTATTGCTTAGTATTGGGGTATGCAAAAACTCGAAATTAATAACATCACATATATTTTAAGTAATGATACAACAGGTCTATGAGGCAAATAATAGAATAATGTCTTTTGAAAAGTATTGCTTAGTATTGGGGTGTGCAAAAACTCGAAATTAATAACATCACATATATTTTAAGTGATGATACAACAGGTCTATGAGGCAAATAATAGAATAATGTCTTTTGAAAAGTATTGCTTAGTATTGGGGTGTGCTAAAACTCGAAATTAATAAAACCATATATGTTTTAAGTGATGATACGACTAGCCTATGAGGGAAATGATGGAGTAATGTCTTCTTAAAAGTATTGTTTAGTATTGGGGTATGCAAAAACTCAAAATTAATAACATCACATATATTTTAAGTAATGATACAACAGGTCTATGAGGCAAATAATAGAATAATGTCTTTTGAAAAGTATTGCTTAGTATTGGGGTGTGCAAAAACTCGAAATTAATAAAATCATATATGTTTTAAGCGATGATACGACTAGCCTATGAGGGAAATGATAGAGTAATGTCTTCTGAAAAGTATTGCTTAGTATTGGGGTATGCAAAAACTCGAAATTAATAACATCACATATATTTTAAGTGATGATACAACAGGTCTATGAGGCAAATAATAGAATAATGTCTTTTGAAAAGTATTGCTTAGTATTGGGGTGTGCTAAAACTCAAAATTAATAAAATCATATATGTTTTAAGCGATGATACGAGTAGCCTATGAGGGAAATGATAGAGTAATGTCTTCTGAAAAGTATTGCTTAGTATTGGGGTATGCAAAAACTCAAAATTAATAACATCACATATATTTTAAGTGATAATACAACAGGTCTATGAGGCAAATAATAGAATAATGTCTTTTGAAAAGTATTGCTTAGTATTGGGGTATGCAAAAACTCGAAATTAATAACATCATGTATATTTTAAGTGATGATACAAAAGGTCTATGAGGCAAATAATAGAATAATGTCTTCTGAAAAGTATTGCTTAGTATTGGGGTGTGCTATAACTCGAAATTAATAAAATCATATATGTTTTAAGTGATTATACGACTAGCCTTTGACGGAAATGATAGAGTAATGTCTTCTGAAAGTATTGCTTAGTATTGGGGTATGCAAAAATTCAAAATTAATAACATCGCATATATTTTAATTGATGATACAACAGGTCTATGAGGCAAATAATAGAATAATATCTTTTGAAAAGTATTGCTTAGTATTGGGGTGTGCAAAAACTCGAAATTAATAAAAGCATTACATTTTAAGTGATAATATGACAGGCATACGAAAAAAATGATAGAGTAATGTCTTTTGAAAAGTATTGCTTAGTATTGGGATATGCAGATACTCAAAATTAATAAAATTATATATATTTTAAGTGATGATACGACAGGCATATGAGGGAATTTATAGAATAATGTTTTTTGAAAAGTATTGCCTAGTTTTGGAGTATGCAAAAACTCGAAATTAATAAAATAATATATATTTTAAGTGATGATACGACAGGCGTACGATAGAAATGATAGAATAATGTCTTTTGAAAAGTATTGCTTGGTATTGGGGTATGAAAAACTCGAAATTTATAAAATTATTGTATTTCAAGTGATGATATGACAGGCCTATGAGGGAAATGATAGAATATTTGAAAAGTATTGCTTAGTATTGGGGACATGTAAAAACTCGAAATGAATAAAATCACATGCATTTTAAGTGATGATAAGACGGGCATATGAGGTAAATGATAGAATAATGTATTTTGAAAAGTATTACTTAGTATTGGGGTGTTATATAATAATGTCTTTTGAAAAGTATTGTAAATTGAAAAATATAAATCATGGGAATGCAAAAACTAGAAATTAATAAAATTCTATATATTTTAAGTGATGATACGACAGGCATAGGACGGAAATTCTAGAATAATGTTTTTTGAAAAGTATTGCCTAGTATTTGGGTATGCAAAAGCTCGGAATTAATAAAATAATATATATTTTAAGTTATCATACGACAGGCCTATGAGAGAAATGATAGAATAATGTCTTTTGAGAAGTATTGCTTAGTATCGCGGTGTGCAAAAACTCGAAATTAATAAAATCACTATATTTTAAGTGATGATATGACAGGCCTATGATGCAAATGATAGAATAATGTCTTTTGAAAAGTATTGCTTAGTATTTGGAATATGCAAAAACTCGAGATTAATAAAATCATATATATTTTAAGTGATGATACAACGGGCATATGAGGTAAATGACAGGATAATGTCTTTTGAAAAGTATTACTTAGTATTGGGGTATGATATAATAATGTCTTTTGAAATGTATTGTAAATTGAAAAATATGAATCATTATATTTTAAGTGAAAAGTATTGCTTAATATTGGAATGTGCAGAAACTCGAAGTTAATAAAATCATATACATTTTAAGTAATTATACGACAGGCCTGTGAGGGAAATAACAGAATAAAGTATCTTGAAAAGTATTGATTAGTATTGGGGTGTGCTAAAACTCGAAATTAATAAAATCATATATGTTTTAAGCGATGATACGACTAGCCTATGAGGGAAAGGATAGAGTAATGTCTTCTGAAAAGTATTGATTAGTATTGGGGTATGCAAAAACTCAAAATTAATAACATCACATATATTTTAAGTAATGATACAACAGGTCTATGAGGCAAATAATAGAATAATGTCTTTTGAAAAGTATTGCTTAGTATTGGGGTGTGCTAAAACTCGAAATTAATAAAATCATATATGTTTCAAGCGATGATACGACTAGCCTATGAGGGATATGATAGAGTAATGTCTTCTGAAAAGTATTGCTTAGTATTAGGGTATGCAAAAACTCGAAATTAATAACATCACATATATTTTAAGTGATGATACAACAGGTCTATGAGGCAAATAATAGAATAATGTCTTTTGAAAAGTATTGCTTAGTCTTGGGGTGTGCTAAAACTCGAAATTAATAAAATCATATATGTTTTAAGCGATGATACGACTAGCCTATGAGGGAAATGATAGAGTAATGTCTTCTGAAAAGTATTGCTTAGTATTGGGGTATGCAAAAATCGAAATTAATAACATCACATATATTTTAAGTAATGATACAACAGGTCTATGAGGCAAATAATAGAATAATGTCTTTTGAAAAGTATTGCTTAGTATTGGGGTGTGCAAAAACTCGAAATTAATAACATCACATATATTTTAAGTGATGATACAACAGGTCTATGAGGCAAATAATAGAATATTGTCTTTTGAAAACTATTGCTTAGAATTGGGGTGTGCTAAAACTCGAAATTAATAAAATCATATATGTTTTAAGCGATGTTACGACTAGCCTATGAGGGAAATGATAGAGTAATGTGTTCTGAAAAGTATTGCTTAGTATTGGGGTATGCAAAAACTCGAAATTAATAACATCACATATATTTTAAGTAATGATACAACAGGTCTATGAGGCAAATAATAGAATAATGTCTTTTGAAAAGTATTGCTTAGTATTGGGGTGTGCAAAAACTCGAAATTAATAACATCACATATATCTTAAGTGATGATACAACAGGTCTATGAGACAAATAATAGAATAATGTCTTTTGAAAAGTATTGCTTAGTATTGGGGTGTGCTAAAACTCGAAATTAATAAAACCATATATGTTTTAAGTGATGATACGACTAGCCTATGAGGGAAATGATAGAGTAATGTGTTCTGAAAAGTATTGCTTAGTATTGGGGTATGCAAAAACTCGAAATTAATAACATCACATATATTTTAAGTAATGATACAACAGGTCTATGAGGCAAATAATAGAATAATGTCTTTTGAAAAGTATTGCTTAGTATTGGGGTGTGCAAAAACTCGAAATTAATAAAATCATATATGTTTTAAGCGATGATACGACTAGCCTATGCGGGAAATGATAGAGTAATATCTTCTGAAAAGTATTGCTTAGTATTGGGGTATGCAAAAACTCGAAATTAATAACATCACATATATTTTAAGTGATGATACAACGGGCATATGAGGTAAATGACAGGATATTGTCTTTTGAAAAGTATTACTTAGTATTGGGGTATGATATAATAATGTCTTTTGAAATGTATTGTAAATTGAAAAATATGAATCATTATATTTTAAGTGAAAAGTATTGCTTAATATTGGAATGTGCAGAAACTCGAAGTTAATAAAATCATATATATTTTAAGTAATTATACGACAGGCCTGTGAGGGAAATAACAGAATAATGTATCTTGAAAAGTATTGATTAGTATTGGGGTATGCAAAAACTCTAAATTAATAAAATCATATATGTTTTAAGCAATGATACGACTAACTTATGAGGGAAAGGATAGAGTAATGTCTTCTGAAAAGTATTGCTTAGTATTAGGGTATGCAAAAACTCGAAATTAATAACATCACATATATTTTAAGTAATGATACAACAGGTCTATGAGGCAAATAATAGAATAATGTCTTTTGAAAAGTATTGCTTAATATTGGGGTGTGCTAAAACTCGAAATTAATAAAATCATATATGTTTCAAGCGATGATACGACTAGCCTATGAGGGAAATGATAGAGTAATGTCTTCTGAAAAGTATTGCTTAGTATTAGGGTATGCAAAAACTCGAAATTAATAACATCACATAAATTTTAAGTGATGATACAACAGGTCTATGAGGCAAATAATAGAATAATGTCTTTTGAAAAGTATTGCTTAGTCTTGGGGTGTGCTAAAACTCGAAATTAATAAAATCATATATGTTTTAAGCGATGAAACGACTAGCCTATGAGGGAAATGATAGAGTAATGTCTTCTGAAAAGTATTGCTTAGTATTGGGGTATGCAAAAACTCGAAATTAATAACATCACATATATTTTAAGTAATGATACAACAGGTCTATGAGGCAAATAATACAATAATGTCTTTTGAAAAGTGTTGCTTAGTATTGGGGTGTGCAAAAACTTGAAATTAATAGCATAACATATATTTTAAGTGATGATACAACAGGTCTATGAGGCAAATAATAGAATATTGTCTTTTGAAAACTATTGCTTAGAATTGGGGTGTGCTAAAACTCGAAATTAATAACATCATATATTTTTTAGCGATGATACGACTAGCCTTTGAGGGAAATGATAGAGTAATGTCTTCTGAAAAGTATTGCTTAGTATTGGGGTTTGCAAAAACTCGAAATTAATAATATCATATATTTTTTAAGTAATGATACAACAGGTCTATGAGGCAAATAATAGAATAATGTCTTTCGAAAAGTATTGCTTAGTATTGGGGTGTACAAAAACTAAAATTAATAGAATGATATATGTTTTAAGTGATGATACGACTAGCCTATGAGGGAAATGATAGAGTAATGTCTTTTGAAAAGTATTGCTTAGTATTGGGGTATGCAAAAACTCGAAATTAATAACATCACATATATTTTAAGTAATGATACAACAGGTCTATGAGGCAAATAATAGAATAATGTCTTTTGAAAAGTATTGCTTAGTATTGGGGTGTGCAAAAACTCGAAATTAATAGCATCACATATATTTTAAGTGATGATACAACAGGTCTATGAGGCAATTTATAGAATAATGTCTTTTGAAAAGTATTGCTTAGTATTGGGGTGTGCTAAAACTCGAAATTAATAAAACCATATATGTTTTAAGTGATGATACGACTAGCCTATGAGGGAAATGATGGAGTAATGTCTTCTGAAAAGTATTGTTTAGTATTGGGGTATGCAAAAACTCGAAATTAATAACATCACATATATTTTAAGTAATGATACAACAGGTCTATGAGGCAAATAATAGAATAATGTCTTTTGAAAAGTATTGCTTAGTATTGTGGTGTGCAAAAACTCGAAATTAATAAAATCATATGTGTTTTAAGCGATGATACGACTAGCCTATGAGGGAAATGATAGAGTAACGTCTTCTGAAAAGTATTGCTTAGTATTGGGGTATGCAAAAACACGAAATTAATAACATCACATATATTTTAAGTGATGATACAACAGGTCTATGAGGCAAATAATAGAATAATGTCTTCTGAAAAGTATTGTTTAGTATTGGGGTGTGCTAAAACTCGAAATTAATAAAACCATATATGTTTTAAGCGATGATACGACTAGCCTATGAGGGAAATGATAGAGTAATGTCTTCTGAAAAGTATTGCTTAGTATTGGGGTAATGTCTTTTGAAAAGAATTACTTAGTATTGGGGTATGATATAATAATGTCTTTTGAAATGTATTGTAAATTGAAAAATATGAATAATTATATTTAAGTGAAAGTATGCTATAGCTATGAGGGTATGCAAAAACTCAAAATTAATAACATCACATATATTTTAAGTAATGATACAACAGGTCTATGAGGCAAATAATAGAATAATGTCTTTTGAAAAGTATTGCTTAGTATTGGGGTGTGCAAAAAATCGAAATTAATAACATCACATATATTTTAAGTGATGATACAACAGGTCTATGAGGCAAATAATAGAATAATGTCTTTTGAAAAGTATTGCTTAGTATTGGGGTGTGCTATAACTCGAAATTAATAAAACCATATATGTTTTAAGCGATGATACAACTAGCTTATGAGGGAAATGATAGAGTAATGTCTTCTGAAAAGTATTGCTTAGTATTGGGGTTTGCAAAAACTCAAAATTAATAACATCATATATTTTTTAAGTAATGATACAACAGGTCTATGAGGCAAATAATAGAATAATGTCTTTCGAAAAGTATTGCTTAGTATTGGGGTGTACAAAAACTCGAAATTAATAGAATCATATATGTTTTAAGCGATGATACGACTAGCCTATGAGGGAAATGATAGAGTAATGTGTTCTGAAAAGTATTGCTTAGTATTGGGGTATGCAAAAAATCGAAATTAATAACATCACATATATTTTAAGTGATGATACAACAGGTCTATGAGGCAAATAATAGAATAATGTCTTTTGAAAAGTATTGCTTAATATTGGGGTGTGCTAAAACTCGAAATTAATAAAATCATATATGTTTCAAGCGATGATACGATTAGCCTATGAAGGAAATGATAGAGTAATGTCTTATGAAAAGTATTGCTTAGTATTAGGGTATGCAAAAACTCGAAATTAATGACATCACATATATTTTAAGTGATGATACAACAGGTCTATGAGGCAAATAATAGAATAATGTCTTTTGAAAAGTATTGCTTAGTCTTGGGGTGTGCAAAAACTCGAAATTAATAAAATCATATATGTTTTAAGCGATGATACGACTAGCCTATGAGGGAAATGATAGAGTAATGTCTTCTGAAAAATATTGCTTAGTATTGGGGTATGCAAAAATCGAAATTAATGACATCACATATATTTTAAGTAATGATACAACAGGTCTATGAGGCAAATAATACAATAATGTCTTTTGAAAAGTATTGCTTAGTATTGGGGTGTGCAAAAACTTGAAATTAATAACTTCACATATATTTTAAGTGATGATACAACAGGTCTATGAGGCAAATAATAGAATATTGTCTTTTGAAAACTATTGCTTAGAATTGGAGTGTGCTAAAACTCGAAATTAATAAAATCATATATGTTTTAAGTGATGATACGACTAGCCTATGAGGGAAATGATGGAGTAATGTCTTCTGAAAAGTATTGTTTAGTATTGGGGTATGCAAAAACTCAAATTAATAACATCACATATATTTTAAGTAATGATACAACAGGTCTATGAGGCAAATAATAGAATAATGTCTTTTGAAAAGTATTGCTTAGTATTGGGGTGTGCAAAAACTCGAAATTAATAAAATCATATATGTTTTAAGCGATGATACGACCAGCCTATGAGGGAAATGATAGAGTAATGTCTTCTGAAAAGTATCGCTTAGTATTGGGGTATGCAAAAACTCGAAATTAATAACATCACATATATTTTAAGTGATGATACAACAGGCATATGAGGTAAATGACAGGATAATGTCTTTTGAAAAGTATTACTTAGTATTGAGGTATGATATAATAATGTCTTTTGAAATGTATTGTAAATTGAAAAATATGAATCATTATATTTTAAGTGAAAAGTATTGCTTAATATTGGAATGTGCACAAACTCGAAGTTAATAAAATCATATATATTCTAAGTAATTATACGACAGGCCTGTGAGGGAAATAACAGAATAATGTATCTTGAAAAGTATTGATTAGTATTGGGGTATGCAAAAACTCGAAATTAATAAAATCATATATGTTTTAAGCAATGATACGACTAGCTTATGAGGGAAAGGATAGAGTAATGTCTTCTGAAAAGTATTGATTAGTATTGGGGTATGCAAAAACTCAAAATTAATAACATCACATATATTTTAAGTAATGATACAACAGGTCTATGAGGCAAATAATAGAATAATGTCTTTTGAAAAGTATTGCTTAGTATTGGGGTGTGCTAAAACTCGAAATTAATAAAATCATATATGTTTCAAGCGATGATACGACTAGCCTATGAGGGAAATGATAGAGTAATGTCTTCTGAAAAGTATTGCTTAGTATTGGGGTATGCAAAAATCGAAATTAATAACATCACATATATTTTAAGTGATGATACAACAGGTCTATGAGGCAAATAATAGAATAATGTCTTTTGAAAAGTATTGCTTAGTATTGGGGTGTGCTAAAACTCGAAATTAATAAAATCATATATGTTTTAAGCGATGATACGACTAGCCTATGAGGGAAATGATAGAGTAATGTCTTCTGAAAAGTATTGCTTAGTATTGGGGTATGCAAAAATCGAAATTAATAACATCACATATATTTTAAGTAATGATACAACAGGTCTATAAGGCAAATAATACAATATTGTCTTTTGAAAAGTATTGCTTAGTATTGGGGTGTGCAAAAACTTGAAATTAATAGCATAACATATATTTTAAGTGATGATACAACAGGTCTATGAGGCAAATAATAGAATATTGTCTTTTGAAAACTATTGCTTAGAATTGGGGTGTGCTAAAACTCGAAATTAATAACATCATATATTTTTTAGCGATGATACGACTAGCCTTTGAGGGAAATGATAGAGTAATGTCTTCTGAAAAGTATTGCTTAGTATTGGGGTTTGCAAAAACTCGAAATTAATAATATCATATATTTTTTAAGTAATGATACAACAGGTCTATGAGGCAAATAATAGAATAATGTCTTTCGAAAAGTATTGCTTAGTATTGGGGTGTGCAAAAACTCGAAATTAATAGAATCATATATGTTGTAAGTGATGATACGACTAGCCTATGAGGGAAATGATAGAGTAATGTCTTCTGAAAAGTATTGCTTAGTATTGGGGTATGCAAAAACTCGAAATTAATAACATCACATATATTTTAAGTAATGATACAACAGGTCTATGAGGCAAATAATAGAATAATGTCTTTTGAAAAGTATTGCTTGGTATTGGGGTGTGCGAAAACTCGAAATTAATAGCATCACATATATTTCAAGTGATGATACAACAGGTCTATGAGGCAAATAATAGAATAATGTCTTTTGAAAAGTAATGCTTAGTATTGGGGTGTGCTAAAACTCGAAATTAATAAAACCATATATGTTTTAAGTGATGATACGACTAGCCTATGAGGGAAATGATGGAGTAATGTCTTCTGAAAAGTATTGTTTAGTATTGGGGTATGCAAAAACTCAAAATTAATAACATGACATATATTTTAAGTAATGATACAACAGGTCTATGAGGCAAATAATAGAATAATATCTTTTGAAAAGTATTGCTTAGTATTGGGGTGTGCAAAAACTCGAAATTAATAAAATCATATATGTTTTAAGCGATGATACGACTAGCCTATGAGGGAAATGATAGAGTAACGTCTTCTGAAAAGTATTGCTTAGTATTGGGGTATGCAAAAACCTAGTATTGGGGGTCTATGAGGCAAATTAAAGAAACTTCGAAATTAATAAAACTCAAATATATATATTTTAAGCGATGATACGACTAGCTATGAGGGAAATGATAGAGTAATGTCTTCTGAAAAGTATTTGCTTTAGAAATTAAAACATCACATAGTATTTTGGGGTATACAAAAAGGCAATTAATAAATGAGCAAATTCATTATATGACTTATATTTTTGAAGTGATGATACAACAGGTCTAGTGATGGCAAATATTGGGGTAGAATAATGTCTTCTGAAAAGTATTGTTTAGTATTGGGGTGTGCTAAAAAATCGATAATGTTTTATGATTATAAAACCCTAACTTTTAAGTGATGATAGGTACGTGTTTATGTCGAAATTAGCTTCTGATAAAATCATATATGTTTTAAGCGATGTATACGACTAGCCTATGAGGTAAATGATTATAGAATATTTCTAATGTCTTCTGAAAGCTCTATATGGTTTTCAAGCGAGATACGGACTAGCTATGAGGGAATGCATAGCAGAAACGTCGTCTATTTGCTATAGTATTGGGGTAATGTCTTTTCTGAAAAGAATACTATAGTATTGGGTCTTCTGTATGATATAATAATGTCTTTTGAAATGTATTGTAAGTTGAAAAAATGTATGAATAATAAATTTTTTTCAAGTGATAAAGTAATGTGCTATGAATTTGGAAAAGTATTGCAGAATGTGCAGAAACTCGAAGTTAATAAAATCATATATATTTTAAGTGATTATACGACAGGCCTGTGAGGGAAATAACAGAATAATGTATCTTGAAAAGTATTGATTAGTATTGGGGTATGCAAAAAACTCAAAATTAATAAAATCATATATGTTTATATTTTATATATTTTAAGCAATGATACGACAGGCCTATGCAACAACTCGAAATTAATAAAATCATTATATTTTAAGTGATGATATGGTAGGCCTATGAGTGAAATGATAGAATAATGTCTTTTGAAAAGTATTGCTTAGTATTGGCCTTGGGGATATGCAAAAACTCGAAACTAATGAAATCATTACATTTTAAGTATTGATACGACAGGCATATGAAGTAAATGATAGAATATGCAAAAACTCGAAATTAATAAAATCATTATATTTTAGGGATGATATGACAGGCCAATGAAGGAAATGATTGAATAATGTCTTTTGAAAAGTACTGCTTAGAATTGGGGTATGCAAAAAACTCAAAATTAATAAAATCATATATATTTTAAGTGACTATAAAAACATATAATAAAGTAATATCTATTCTAAGTGATGATATGTATTGTCATCAATACAATACTTTTCAAATATTTTTGAAAAGTATTGCTTAGTATTGAGATATGCATAGAGTCAAAATTAATAAAGTAATTTCTATTCTAAGTGATGATATGACAGCCCTACGAGGGAAACGAGACAATAATGTTTTTGAAAATTATTGCTTAGTATTGGGGCTATGCATAAACTCGAAATTAATAAAGTAATATCTATTCTAAGTGATGATATGACATGTCTATGCGGGAAATGATAGAATAATGTCATTTGAATAGTATTGCTCAGTGTTAGGAATCTACATAAAGTCGAAATTAATAAAAGTAGTATCTATTCTACGTAATAATTTGATAGCCCTATGAGTGAAATGGTAAAATAATGTCTTTTGAAAAGTATTTTTTTATTATCGGTTTATGCATAAAGTCGAAATTAATAAAGTAATATCTATCCTAAGTGATTATATGATAATCCTATGAGGGAAATGATAGAACAATGTCTTTTGAACAGTAATGCTTAGTATTGAGGTATGCGTAAGGTTGAAATTAATAAAGTAATGTCTATTCTAAGTGATGATATAACATTTCTATGAAAGAAATGATATAACAATGTATTTTGAAAAGTATTGCTTAGTATTGGGGTATGCATAAAGTCGAAGTTAAGTAAGTAATATCTATTCTAAGTGATGGTATAAACAGGTCTATGAGGCAAATAATAGAATAATGTCTTTTGAAAAGTATTGCTTAGTATTGGGGTGTGCAAAAACTCGAAATTAATAAAATCATATATGTTTTAAGCGATGATACGACTAGCCTATGAGGGAAATGATAGAGTAACGTCTTCTGAAAAGTATTGCTTAGTATTGGGGTATGCAAAAACACGAAATTAATAACATCACATATATTTTAAGTGATGATACAACAGGTCTATGAGGCAAATAATAGAATAATGTCTTCTGAAAGTATTGTTTAGTATTGGGGTGTGCTAAAAACTCGAAATAATAAAATCATATATGTTTTAAGCGATGATACGACTAGCCTATGAGGGAAATGATAGAGTAATGTCTTCTGAAAAGTATTGCTTAGTATTGGGGTAAGTCTTTTGAAAAGAATTACTTAGTATTGGGGTATGATATAATAATGTCTTTTTAATGTATTGTAAATTGAAAAATATGAATAATTAAATTTTAAGTGAAAAGTATTGCTTAATATTGTAATGTGCAGAAACTCGAAGTTAATAAAATCATATATATTTTTAAGTGATTATACGACAGGCCTGTGAGGGAAATAACAGAATAATGTATCTTGAAAAGTATTGATTAGTATTGGGGTATGCAAAAACTCAAAATTAATAAAATCATATATGTTTATATTTCATATATTTTAAGCAATGATACGACAGGCCTATGCAACAACTCGAAATTAATAAAATCATTATATTTTAAGTGATGATATGGTAAGCCTATGAGTGAAATGATAGAATAATGTCTTTTGAAAAGTATTGCTTAGTATTGGCCTTGGGATATGCAAAAACTCGAAACTAATGAAATCATTACATTTAAGTATTGATACGACAGGCATATGAAGTAAATGATAGAATATGCATCTTTTTGGGGGAAAACTCGAAATTAATAAAATCATTATATTTTAGGGATGATATGACAGGCCAATGAAGGAAATGATTGAATAATGTCTTTTGAAAAGTACTGCTTAGAATTGGGGCATGCAAAAACTCAAAATTAATAAAATCATATATATTTTAAGTGATTATAAAACATATAATAAAGTAATATCTATTCTAAGTGATGATATGTATTGTCATCAATACAATACTTTCAAATATTTTTGAAAAGTATTGCTTAGTATTGAGATATGCATAGAGTCAAAATTAATAAAGTAATTTCTATTCTAAGTGATGATATGACAGCCCTACGAGGGAAACGAGACAATAATGTTTTTTGAAAATTATTGCTTAGTATTGGGGCTATGCATAAACTCGAAATTAATAAAGTAATATCTATTCTAAGTGATGATATGACATGTCTATGCGGGAAATGATAGAATAATGTCATTTGAATAGTATTGCTCAGTGTTAGGAATCTACATAAAGTCGAATTAATAAAAGTAGTATCTATTCTACGTAATAATTTGATAGCCCTATGAGTGAAATGGTAGAATAATGTCTTTTGAAAAGTATTTTTTTATTATCGGTTTATGCATAAAGTCGAAATTAATAAAGTAATATCTATCCTAAGTGATTATATGATAATCCTATGAGGGAAATGATAGAACAATGTCTTTTGAACAGTAATGCTTAGTATTGAGGTATGCGTAAAGTTGAAATTAATAAAGTAATGTCTATTCTAAAGTGATGATATAACATTTCTATGAAAGAAATGATATAAACAATGTATTTTGAAAAGTATTGCTTAGTATTGGGGTATGCATAAAGTCGAAGTTAAGTAAGTAATATCTATTCTAAGTGATGGGTATAACAGGTCTATGAGGAAATGATAGAATAATGTCATTTGAAAAGTATTGCTTAGCATTGGGAATATACATAAAATCAAAATAATAAAGTAATATCTATTTTAAGTGATGATATAATAGCCCTATGAGGGAAATGATAGAACAATGTCTTTTGTAAAGTAATCGTTAGTATTGATGTATGCATCAAAGTTGAAATTAATAAAGTAATATCCATTCCAAGTGATGATATGATAGCGCTATTAGGGATATGATAGAATAATGTATTTTGAAAAGTTTTGCTTAGTATTGAGGTATGCATAAAGTTGAAATTAATAAAGTAATATGTATTCTAAGTGATTATATGACAGCTCTATGAGGGAAATGATAGAATAATGTCATTTGAAAAATATTGCTTAGTATTGGGTATGCATAAAGTCGAAATTATAAAGTACTATCTATTCGAAGTGATGATATAACAGCTCTATGATGGAAATGATATAATAATGTCTTTTGAAAAGTATCGTTTAGTATTGAGGTATGCATAAACTCGAAATTATAAAAAGTAATATCTATTATAAGTAATGATATGACAGCCCTATGATGTGAATGATAGAATAATGTCTTTTGAAAAGTATTGGTTAGTATTGTGGGGTATGCATAAGGCAGAAATTAATAAACTAATATCTATTCTAAGTGACGATATGACAGCCCTATGAGGGAAATGATAAAATAAAGTCTTTTGAAAAGTATTGCTTAGCATTGTGATATGCATAAAGTTTAAATTATTAATAGAGCACCACTGGGGACATTCGCGTAGTGTCTATGAGCAAGCATAGAGTACGATTGATGTAGCCGCATAAATAAAAAAAAAGAAAGTTGAGTATTTCCAAAAAAATTCAGTCCAAAAAAAAGAAAAGTGCTCTAATGGGGGGGGGGGGTTTAAATAAAAGAATTTGGTTTTCAATAAAATAATTTTTCCTGTTCTCCTTGTACTTAGAGTTATCACTTTGTAAATGAATTTTTCAGTTATTATTTCTATAGGTGATTTACGGTAAAACTCTTAGTTGGCGGTTCGCGAGTGGCATACCTGAGTGGTGGCGGAACTTCGTGTGTGGGGAACTTAAATTAGCGGTTCTAATGGGGAGCTTACATTAACGGCCATTACTGAGTCGAAATCAAATTGAAAAAGTTTCAGGTTCCCTTGAGAGCGAGTGGAGCCACAAGGACAAACTACTTTGAGAAATACTAACATAAAGAGAATAAAATAAGAACGTAATGCATTTATTTTTACTCACATGATCGTCACAGAGCTTGGTGATAATATCAAAGACACATTGCAGTACGAGGCACTAATACAAAATTGTCATTTAGGGCAATACAACGCAAAAGTTAATTCACTGATAATAAGTTTTCCCAAAAGTTTATTTTAAATAGACTGCAATTAAACTCACATAACACAATTCACAAGAAATTCATAGTAGTCTCTCCCAGGCTAGACTGGCGCAAAAATTGCTAAGTCCTAACTATCTACACTTTCCAACATTGCCAGAGGTTACGTTCGGGCGTTACTAACAAGTATATTTTACAGTTTCTATTGGTTCCACTATTTGTCCTATATTACTATTGGATGGGTATACACCAATGGGCTACTTGGGTTTAATTAAAGTTTATGACTTTTAAGATATCACTTTGGAATTTTTCTAACAAAGCAAAGTTCTACATTGTAAACTTTAATTACAATTTATAACTTTTTATAATAACACTTTGGAATTTTTTCGGAACGAACAAAGTTTTACACTGTAACATTTTGCTAGCAGGGTGTCGCTTAATTTTCAGAAGACTTATAATTTACTTCTGTGAAAGTTGGTAAAGGATAATACGATTTAATTGCATTGAGATACCTAGTTCTAAAC
The DNA here is from genome assembly GCA_027921565.1 of Artemia sinica. Lineage (NCBI taxonomy): Eukaryota > Metazoa > Arthropoda > Branchiopoda > Anostraca > Artemiidae > Artemia > Artemia sinica. Next base: position 33,352,985 of record CM051264.1, read on the forward strand.
TTAGTTTCCAGAATAATGCAATTAGATTATACAAAGATATTTTGCATTTCGAGTGACTATTTTTTTGTATAATAAATTTTGCCCTCTTGATGGGTTGGTACTTCGAGCTCTTAAGATCCAAATTACATTGTTCGTCGGCCTGTCATATAAGATTTGGTCAAACTGATATTTATTGCATACATTGGCGACATAAAGGCGGATTTATTTATTGGATTTTCTGTGGGAAAGATTCTTACGATGTTGTTACAATGTATAATTACAATGTATAATTAGATACATTTGTTTCACTATGTTAAATTGAAAGCTTGAGTCTTGCTCGATCTGTAGGTTGCTTGAATTTTTCAGGTTCATATTTGGGTGATTTTATTCTTTACTTGGGTAACTTTAATTTGAAGATTTTGAGGTTTTTGAAAATTGATCCCATTACACATCATCCTTCCCATTCTTAACGATGTCCTCATCATTGTGTTAAGCTACTCACTCTACACTTTCAAATTTGATTTTTCTTTAAAAGAATTTATCTTATTACTCATTACTTGAATTAGTTCTGCTTTGGCAAAATTTATATCTTTCTTCCATATCTCCGATTGCTCTATTAGACTATATATATGACAACATTACTTTAAAGTCCATCACCTACTCACTCTATTTGGTGAAAGGGCCAAAGAGTCTTTATTGACTAACACATAAGATTACATGATTACATGAAAATTATTATTCCTCCACCTAATATCAAAATTCCTCCACCTGATACGATTATCTTATCACTGAAAATGGTACATATTTGCCTTTTCTAACACTTGACTATACTTCCACCTGACGCTATAATGATACGATTATATTTTTATTCCTTCACCTAATATTAAAATTCTTTCACCTGATGTGCTAATATTTCTACATGGTTTTAACTAATTAAGTTCTGCTTTTATAATTACTTTATTACTTAGCGTGGTACATATTCGTACTTCTAATGCTAGTTTATACTTCCACCTGACGCTATATTGGTACGATAGGTATCTGACTTCAAAAACATATATCTACATCTAAAGCATCTAACCACAATACACTGATATGTATGAATTAAAATAGTTTGCAAGAAAAAGTTTTAAACATTAACATCTTTTAACTTAATATTTGATTGCAACACTGGGATAAGGTAGCTTGCACTGGTTTTCATCTGTTTATGATAAGTTTAACAATATTTATTAAAGTTACAAGTTAGATACATAAGGACTTCACACTTACTTCATCATTCTACGTGTCTATAATACTCACATACGTTATCACTCTTACTTTGGGCTTCCATTCAATTAATTACTAGGTTGGCTAATTGTTTATGGTTGTCTTCTTGGTGTTTCGCTTTTTGGCACTTGTTCTTGGGATGAGCGTTTACATTGTTCATAATTATGACTATTTGCACAAAATCGTCCGTGCATGGTTTGTCATGTGAAATACGCGGGGTTGATGTCACAGGGATGTTTGAAATGTCTATTAGGTACATAACCCTTGGGGAATTGATTACATGAAATGGGTATCTTGATCGCTGGCTGGGTAGTTCTTCTTGGACACTTTTATCCTCGGAAAATCTAATACTCGTAAAGTCTGTGTTTTCCGTAAATTGATCACGTTCAGTTCTTCTTTTATTGTTACTAGGTAATAAACTACTTGGGGAATTGATTACATGAAATGGGTACCTTGATCGCTGGGCTGGGTATCTCTTCTTAGACACTTTTATATTTGGGAAAAATCTAATACTCGTACAGTCTGTGTTTTCCGTAAATTGATCACGTTCAGTTCTTTTTTTATTGTTTACTAGGTATATAACTCTTGGGGAATTGATTACATGAAATGGGTACCTTGATCGCTGGGCTGGGTATCTCTTCTTGGACACTTTTATTTTTGGGAAAATCTAATACTCGTACAGTCTGTGTTTCCGTAAATTGATCACGTTCAGTCCATCTTTTATTGGACTATGGGCTGTGTTAAGACATTAACGTTAACTATGGCAGGATCAAAACTTGATCTTAGGGCCCTTGGCTCGACGCATTGTCTTTGATTCCCCGTTAAATGATACACAATCATTGAGGGCTTGATTATGGAGATTAAAACAATAATAACTGGTAACTGGTTGGTTTTCTTCTCTGAACCACTTCATTTTGGGAAAAAGAATTTTAGCACGTACAGTTTATATTTCCCATTAAATTGATCATGTTTGGTTCTTCTCATGGTGGATGAATTGGTTTTGTGACATCTAATAATGATTGGATAGAGTCAAAACTTCAGCTTTTATGTTGGTTCAGCATATTGTCTCTGATTTGGGGCTTAAGATATATAATCTTTGAGGGATTGACTCTAGGGTTATTCTTGGTTTGTCAATATTGTTTGGAATCGTGTTACCTGGTACTAGGCTTGGGTGACTTGGATTGTCATCAGAATATTGTCTTCAGGGGTTTCCTTGGTGAGTACTTGTCGGTGGTTGACGAATGATGAAAGTAGATGCTACTGGGTTGTATCCGTGTTGCCCGCTGGTACACCAATAATCAATTTGCACTGGTTACTCTGGCTTCCTAGAATATAAATATCTGGGCAGAATCACATGCTCTTTACAATTACATAAGTTAAAACATATATAACAACAATACGCAGTTTTCATAATATTCTACGGAGACTATTGTTTGAAATAATAGTCGTGATTAGTGGGTACCAAATAATATCAATATAGTATGGATACAGTTAAACTCAAACGATAGAACAAATAAGAGCAACTTTCATGCTTTACATGCATGTTGCAGCAATCACTAGATTACTATGATATAAGCAAAGTAATTCATAAGAAAAATGATTATGTTTACAAAAAAATAACACTATAAGATTTCAGATTTGTGACTATATGTATACATGTACACATGTGCATTTGGCACATGTTCTATATTCAATACATTTTTAAATGTTATTCAACACTCATCTACTTTAGCATTTAATTTTCTATTATATTACTACTTGCGAGGTAGATTACATGGTTTTTATGAGAGGTCTCGATTTACTATAAACTTTTCAAATCTTTACTGTTTATGCGCGTCCACGCCCGCTTAAGAAATATATCTTTGCAGCTGCATGGGCTTGCACAAAAAATAACTGGAAATGTGGACTGGACATGGCACGAATGAGGACCTCTACTCCCATTCGCTCGATCATGTCCTCCCTTACTTTTTTGCTTAAGGGTTATCAGGAGTTCCGGGTTTAGGTTTTGCATCTCACTCGGCTCGATGTGATCTGACTTTGCTCTTTTTCTACATGTTATTCTCAACACTCTTTACGTAATTTAGGTTCAATACAATTCTTATAGAATACGAGATTATGAATACAAATCCTACCGTCAGGAGGATTATACCACCAAAAATTTGTTTCAAGAAAATAGTCCGTATCTACTTTCTACATACGTCAATCTTTGATCTTCATTAGTAAAATAGGGGGAATTGAGAGTTCTAAGGCTTCTCTTATTTTTGTTAGTGGTAAGGTTCCTTGATATTCTCTATTTTTGACATATTGTGGCCTTTACTTCTTCATTTTCAATATTAGGAAATGTATACGATAGATTGACTGGTTTGAAATTGATCACCTTGGGAAACTTATTATATTCGTGCTTGTTGTTATCAGTGGTGTTGTACCGTGGGCTTCTTTGGTTACCAGTTGGCATCCTTTTTATTGTTATTGTTCCCAGCGTCTTGTAATAGTAGTTCAGTTCTGTAGCTTGGATCGATTCTTTCTGTGTTATTATAACAAGAAGATAGTCCCAACTGTTTCTTTTGGAAACAGAAAATAGCCACAGATCATTCCTAAGGTGAATAAATATATTCTCGTTTTAGTACTGCTACTAGTGCTTCGCATGAGTTGGGAATTTCTTCTTGTTGAGTCTCTTTTAAAAATATATCCAACATACAGTGATCCGGGTTTTTTATTACATTATAACATGGGCAGTGTTAGTTGACATACAAGGTTTTGAATGCTACACATTCCTTAAGGTCCTGTGGTATTTGCTAAGGCATATTTCCTCCTATCTTGATCGACTAGCAAGTATTCCGCTTGGGGTTGATAGTCATGAACGAATAGTTCTACCTATATTGGCTGGAAACGTAGAAATTTTATACAAGTCATATATTGATTGTTGATTTATTAACGGGATTGTTACTACTGCAAATAATTGTTCGTTTTTTATCTCTGAGATGTGAACCTTCATCTGGTGTAATAGTGGAATAAGTTTGCTACTTCCGGTTTCTGTTGGTAGATATAGTCCGAACGTTTAAATGCGTTTTTATTCATCCAAGATACTTTTAGGTTCGAAGGGATCCACAAGGTCATACGACAAGGTTCTTCCGGTAAGGGCAAATAATGCAAATTCAAATTTGCTAAAGTCAGTTGCTAGGTTAAGTAATGGACATTGTCACTATGTCTAGTGATACCATGGTGAGGCTCGAATCGGTAATCACCCGATCTACTTCATTTTTTAAATAATTCATTATGTTTACTGTCTTTGATATTTTCTTCGAGATAGCCTCAATTTTGTCTCTCTGGTAATTGGCTATACTGGCTTATATATTTGGAAATGTAAGGTCATCGTTCATGGCGTTATTTAGTTTTCCTACGTTTTCCCTTAGGATATTTAGGTCTTTCTTCAGTCGAAAGCCCAAAATAGGAGTTGAGGCTAATTTCTCCCACGATTGGTATTAGACTAGCTGATCTTCGGTATTTTTTTTTTTCGCTTTTTCCGAAAAATTACCTCGAAGATTCTCGTGGTACTTTGCTCTTAACTTTTGTGTTTCTGTATTGAACAATTCAAATAGTGCTTGCAGTCATCTGTCTATATAATATTAGAAAAGATTGGTGAATCGATACCTCTTAGAGCGTTTTTCTCATGTTTAGCTCAGGTAATGGTTTCAATATCTTCCCTTGCCGGCTCGTCGGCCCATAGTGCTAATCTTGCACAAGTACTTTACCGTCTATTGTCCAACATTTCTTATGTACATATAAATCGTCTTCTTCCTCTTTCTTATTTTTATTTTTCTTTTCATTCTGGTTGAATCGCTTGTACTTTTATCGTTGTACTCCGGTATGCCTTACTGGGATTCTTGCTCTTAGGCCTATAGTGAATACGCCAATCGGCTGGGTGCGGTAATACGTGGGCCCTGTTGACCACGTCCGTTTTGTAAAGTATCGTTGGCCTAGATAAGTTAGCGTGGTCAAATTTCTAGGTGATTCCTTGCTAAAGTGCGCTCATTTCATGGGACTTGCTCGTCGTAGTTTCTCGACATTGATAAGATTGTATATCTCTTTACTGCGGACTCATATGTAGGCGTGGTTGTATTGGTGTCTTTTCTTTTTCTTTCTTCTTGGGATTTTTATTCTTATCAATCATGTTGTATATTGAGAATTTCAATTCCTGAGGTTAATAATTTGTCTGTAGTCTTTTCCTTCGCGAGTTTTGATAATATTTGCCTTCGTAATATTTTGGTTCAGCATTATTTTGCCATAATTCCTTGAGAAAAGTCCATAGGCTCGTTTAATTCATTTAACATTGCGTAATTTCCATTCATAAAGTTTATTTTTTTGGAAGTAGTCCAAGGGGGAAACTTGCCTGTGGTAGATTTAATTGTAGTATGTTCGCTCATGGAACTATCCACGCTATTTAATGCTCTCCTTCTTCGCTTTCATTCTTGTTAAATTCCTAGAGCCTTAGTCAATTCTGCCATTTTCTTGGTCGAAATTTCTATTATGAATTTCGATTTTAGTTTAGGAACAATATGGGGGTAGATTTCATTTTCATTTTCCTTATGGTGCATTTCTTTTTGTTGATTGCAGGCTTTTGTATGATTTTAAGAATGGAATATAGAGTCCTTTAATTCATTGTATTTTTCTCTAGTCTAATTACTTGTTGAACAAGGGTTTCGAAACGGTTTGGGGTCCAGTTTCATAAATATTTTCCAGGCATTATATGACTTGCGAGCAACGAATTCTCGTGTTCTAAAAATTATTCCATGTTTTACGATATCTTGGGCTATAGTTTGGGCAACGAAGATTATCATGAAATTTGTTATCAACATCCTTTTTTGCTGTTTTTGGAATTAATATTTCATTTTTTAAACATAATATAGTAAGAACTTTTCATGCGTTTGATAATCGAATGAGAACTTTAGATTTCTATTATAGGGAAGGAAACAAAGTTAATTCCGATTTACATTTATATATCGGGGAAGTAAACAATTTGGGTGGGGTTAAAATTTCGTGGTCATACAATTAGGTGCTTTGCTTATGGTGAAACGTACGGTTGATTCTTAGGCTGGCGGGGGATAGATATTTAATTGATCTCTACAAAATTGTTTCTTTTTAACGTAAAGTGTGCATGAGCTCGACTTAATTCATTTCAATTGAGACAATTTTTTTGATTTTATTCAGTTACCTTTGATTTTGATTCATAAGTTTTTATCCTCTTAAATATAAATTTCATTTCTTTTCGCTCTGATATTTTACACTTTTTGGATCTATATAGATACTGCTTGTAATATTTTATTTCTTGGAGGGGTTTATGTTTACCTTGATATTTTACACAGTTTGGATTTCCTTCAATTTGTGTAAACTAATTTTTGCGTTTCTACATTTGTCAAGGAGTAATAAATCTGTCTGACAAGGACCCTTAACGTACAGTACCGAACTTTTATATTGTTTTTGCAACTTTCTTATACTCATGTTGAACAAAATGGAGGTACTTGCCCTTTTCTGCCGTTATATTTTATTCCTAATTTCGCCCTCGCTGGTCGATATTTGGGTGTATTTGCTAAACGTAATCCGAAGCTATATGATCGTATGTTGCATTCCTTAAGTCGTACTTGACATCCCACTTTTGCCGCAAAGACTTCTTCCCCTGATTTTATTCACAATAATCATGTTGCGATGAGTATATACACACATTTTCTTTGGCGTGCTTTTATACATCATGAAACTCTGTGTCAATAATTGCTTTGGCCATTGTTCTGAAATGAAAGGTAGTTTCTATTGATCTTTGTCTAGTTAATAATTTTTTCAAGATTGGTTATGACTTCAATGGTACACTCTAGGTCGAGGTCAAACTACCTTTTCACGCGGCATTCCTCAATACATCGGGGTACACTTATTCGTTCCGACATAATTCGATCATCTAAAGTTCCATATTAACCAATAATGAATGTATACTCTGAATGGAAAAACAAGGGCAATTCAGGTCGAAGTTAAACTACTTTTTCACCGGTGCCCACCTATGCACCTGGCTATTTGTGTAGTCGAACATAATTCGATTCCCTAAAGTTCCGTACTCCAGTTTAAACGACTTTGCGGTCTATTTATAAGCTTAAAAGCTATAGAGACTTTCGAGAAACTACCTTTTTGTCAATATATTGATAAGTACTTAGATATCTCGCGCATTTACTCTAATTCATAGTTCTTATAAATAATTAATTACAATACTTGGTTCTATAATGCACTTTTTTTTAAAATTGTGATAATAATCGATTTTTTTCATAGTTATAACACTTCAGGTAATAATTGTAGGGTTCTTTTATCATTAATTTTAACGAGATTATGTTATATATACAGTTTCTTCCAATTCATGTGGGTTTTAATTTCAATATGGGTGCATCATACGGCAGTGCCCGCCTTTGAACTTGGAGATGTAAGCAGTATCGAGTAGTCGATAATTTCCCATGACGAAACCATTTGAGCTGAGAAATGTGGAGTTCAAATTATTATATCATTTTACCGTTTTTCAGGCTCCATATTTAGGTACCTTAAATACACTAATAATACTGGTTTGGGAGGTGCAGGCCCTCAGAGTGGCGGTTATGTGTATTCCTTCGCATATTTTTTGTGGCGAAGGCTTTTCCGGCACAAACTGAGGATAATGACAATATTGTTCATTTATTATTTCGGTACCACGGAGAAGAAACTTAAGTTTACGTGTGATTGGCAACAAGCATAGTAGGTTGCTCACGTACGATTACGTCTAACCAGGACCATTTTCTTCCAAAATTTTCATCTTATCTATCGGAAGAAATTTCAGGGTTATTTTCTTTATTGTCTTTATATTCTCTGGGGGTAACTTGAAAAAATTGCGGATCCCATTGAAGGGTTTATCGGGATTTAGATACGTGTTATTACCACAATTGACGTATAGATTTTAAGAAAGCTCTTCACCTTTTAACATGTGTCCTTGGTCTATTAGTATGGAGAGAAATTGTAATGGGCCCCAAATTGTAGTTATATTTGTTATTCATCTTGATCGTACCCAATATTGTCGGCGATATATTTAGACAAACGAGCTATACTTTGTTCGTTGGAATATGTTGTACTAAATTCGGGTAAGGCCAGGTTGGCACTTCGTCTAGTGTGCTCTAGTGTTTTTTTGTCATTGCACGTGCACTAAAATTATAATCGCACTAGGCTTGCCGTTAATCTTAGGATCATTCCTTGTTCCAACATTGTCTTTGAGATTTTAGAAGATAATATAGTTTGGACGCAGTCGAGATGTTCTACCTTGCACTTAATAAGTTCTTCTTCTTTCATTAAATTATCAAACATGTCCCCATCATCTCTTAATGGATCATTAATGTGTGTCTACACTATGTCTTTTTTTAGAGATACCATGAGGTTACACTTTCTAGTCTACGATTGATTTAATGTTGATGGCTCGGGTATCTAATCCATCTGGTTACTTTTGCTTTTTTTTTAAATTATTTACTGCTAGGATTTGGGCAATATAAGCAACATACCCGTATGGTGCTTGCGGCGATTCCCTTAACAGTGGTTGAAGGTCTTCACGTACCGTATCTGTAAACGTGCTCTTATGGTAAAATTATCAGTAATTATGAAAATAAATGATTACTTAATATAATATGTTTCAAAAATGAATTTGTAGTAGTTTAATGAATGGTTAGGGCGCTCTCAATTTGAATGATTATTGTAATATGTGCTGTTTACTTGTTTTTTTTCTGATTTACAGTATTAACTTTTATTGGTATCCTTTGATCCTTTACCTGTAGAGTTGTTCTTCGTAAGAAATACTTTGGCACGGGGCCCGAACACAAAATTAAACCACATCGTGTTCAGCACACCTGCCAACGCATCCCCACGCATCGGAATTTTGTGGCATTTTTATTCCATATTCTTCGTATGGTCACTTGTGTTATCACATTTTCTTCCTAATGATGGGGGTTAGGGTAGGGTAACTCTTGCGGAATTAGCGATTTAATTTTCATTAGTCTCTTGGGCATGTTGTGCTTTTGTTCTATTATAGTGTATTAGATATACCGCCAGATAATTTTACTCTGCGTGGCATTCCCACCAAATAATTCAACAGGTGATGTAAAGAGCCTACAGAGACGAGTATTCCCCATCGTATCGGAATTTTTGTCCAGGTCGTACAATGTATAGGGCGGAGGTTAGCCGGTACTTCCTTTCCGGGGTCAACTTAATGGTTATAGTGGAGATTTGTTGTATTTCTCTCATGGGGAGTTCCACCGGGACAATAACGTTCAATGGACAATTTGTCGGGAATACAAGGCATGTCATCGCGTCACGACGACATTGCCGAACTGTCTCCCCCATGGACTTATAGGGTAGTTTGTGCCAACTTCAAAACCGATAGTTTTTCATTACGTGTATGATCACTTTTCGTAACTGCATGGTCGTTTCTGCATAAGAGAGCGTACTGGCCCAAAACGGAAAATGGGATGTTATATACGACACCACCAGACGCCATTTTCCCCTTGGGCCACATCTTCCCACGACTGAGCGGGCCATCTCTGTTTTAAGAAGCACTTTGCGGAAACAGGCAGTTGTAGTGCTTGCCAGAGCAACACGTCCTGTATTGTACGAATCAAGTCTCGTAGATCCACGTAAACGTTGTTACTCAACCACAACAGGCTGTGTTCTAGAAAGTTCAAGTGATTGCATACGGTGGGGACAATATACACCATGCCCATCCTTGGCTCTAACCTCCCTATGCTGGGGGTCCGAGCCGTTTTTGCACTATTGTATTTCATGGGGGATACTTGAGTCATTCCTCCTATACCATTTTTAAGGTATTCTTAGTTGTTGTTCGCTGACTGTTATGTTGATTTTGATTTTAGGAATTAGAATTGCCATTGTGATACTAGAGCTGTTTATTAATCGTGAGACCAAATACTGTTTTTTTTTACATTCGAAGTGTGAGGGGTAGTTAATACTGCTTTTTTAGCGAAAAGTATTGCTGCGCTTGTGTTAAGTGTGTTTTTTGAAATAAAAGAAACATTTTTTTTAATAGGTGCTACCGCACAAGTGCATGGAGGTCATACTGACTACTGGGGGTTTTTTAGCCAAAAGTATCCTTTTACTGGGTTTCTGCGTGGGTTTTTCGAGTGTTGAATCGCGTTAAGGAAAGGGTTGTTCTGTATTGTAATTATAGTACTAGCATAAGATTCAATTAATGCAATATCTGTTCGAACCGGTTGAGGGGACTCTATAGTTTCCTGATTAGGATTTAATGTGGCATTCGATTTCTATACTTGTTGAATCCTTATTTACAAAAAATTTTTTTCTTAATAATCTATAGTTAACGAGGCAAAATTTTTTCTTCTTAAAATCTTTTTAAAGCGTCCATAGTTCAATAAATTTCATTAAGGGCCCTTTTGAAAATTATAGACTTATTTTTCAAGGCTTTCCAAAAGCTCGGCTATTAAAACGGTAATGATATTTCATTTTTCTTTATATGTTATTTAGTTTGACCACTGTGATTAAAATATTCTTAATTCTATTACCTCCAGCTTTGTCCACGCTTAGTGAAAGGGAGTTAAATTTAAATTTCATATCGAAGGCGATCCTGTTCGTATTGTTATCTGATAAGTTGATGCTTGCAGTTGAAACAGCATGAGGAGTTGCATATTTTTATGTTCATTCAAATGAATCGTTTTTTGTAGTGAGGGATAAATTCCTTATTCCCGCGTACTCTGGATTTTTATTCTAAGTAGGTTGGAAAATACTAAGACTTGCTAGTCGAGACTACGTATTTCTGGTTCAAATGAGGTTTAAAAGAAAACTCATTTATTTTAAGGTGTCAAGTTGTATCTTCTTCCGTGGACGGAGTTAACCGCACGTGTTATAGAGATACTTATGATACAGCTGTGGTATTACTTAAAGAGTTTGTAATTGTGTATAAGCATTATGAATTGTGGATATTTAATCATTTTGCATTTCCCAAATGAAAGTTAAAATATATTTGCGTTTGATTTGCCACGAGGGCCGCCACTATGAGAGTTTCCTTAAAGCTTGATTAAGGAAG